>CM053775.1:42143110-42161148 GCA_028658325.1 Potorous gilbertii
CTGAACAGTCAGCTGGTTAAAGACCTAAATCCCTAGGTACTACATGGGAGATAACAAAAATATCCCAAGTCTCATGCATGCATACATGTATATGTATGGGAGGGAGATAGAGAGGGAGACAGGGAAAAAGGGAGAGAGAGGGAGAAAGGAGGAGGACAGGGAGAGAGGGGGAGAAAGAGAAGGAGGCAGGGAGAGGGAAGGAGAGAGAGGGAGGGAGGGAGAGAGAGAGAGAGAGAACTGCAGAACAGTATATAAAAGATATACAAATTAGCTGTAGCTAAAAGAACTGAGTCAGGAGAAGGAACATGGAATCCATCATTTCATTGAAGAATTCAATTATCCCCTCCTAGCCAGGTACCCGTAAGTCCATCCCTAGGATATAAGCCTGAAATCTTAAATTTCCCAAGAGAATCTATAAATGTTAAAGAATGCTCTGCAGATGATATGTGTTTTAAGGATTAAAAAGAACCCTAAATAAACATGCCCCCTTTGACCTTCACAAGACCCCTGTAAGAGCTGTCACCCTAATTCCACAGGGGAAACTGGTGGGGAAGACTTGGTTTTACTACAAATATTTTGGTGTATATGGGGAATTCTCATCAGTAACCTCCTTGGATTTTTACACACATTATATGTGTGTGTGTGTGTGTGTGTTGTGGGGAAAGTGAGGCTGGTGCTCTTGCACAGCCCTTCCTTGCTCAAAACAAAATCAAGTGCAAGTCATGTCATCATTTCTCTGATGTCATGGTCTTCTTCGAAAATGAAGGACAAACACAGACAGTTGCATATCTTCAAAATCAGACACTTATCTGAGGAATATGATGTAAAGGATTTTCTCCCATTTGATCACTTCCCTTATCTGAGATTAATTTTTTTTTTGCACAGAAGCATTTCAGTTTCATGTAATCAAAGTAATCTGCCTTATCATTTATAATTATCTCTGTATCTTGTAAGCCTACTTCTTCTACCCATAGCTGTGAAAGGTATATTTTCCTTCTTATAATATTTATGATTTTTTTGTTGAAGATGGTAGAAATTATTGATCTAAGCCTAGTTTCTCTCAGACTCCTTTCTAATTTTTCTAGCAGTTTCTATTAAATAGGGCATTTTTTTCCCTAAGAAACTGACATGTTGGTATTTATCAAACCTATTTTTTTTTATTTTTCAAGGAAATTGTGGAAGTGACTTGCCCAAAGTCACACAGCTAGGAAATGTCTGAGGCCGGATTTGAACTCAGATACTCCAAACTCTGAGACTGAGGTTCTATCCACTGTGCCAGTGGATTCCCTTGTTTTTGATTCCTCCTTCATCTCTGTCTTTTTTCATCATTTCCCTTGATATGCCAAGATGTTTCTCCAAGTTTAATTATCAAGGTTGAAAATTATGAAATAAAATTCTGTTGGTTTCTCTGGGTTTATTTTGTAGACTCTTATTAGTAATATTTGCTCCAAAAATCTTTATGCACATTACCTTTATTCATACTAGACAAGTAATGGGTGGGCAATAGATTTTCTTTGTTTACACTTGGAAATAGAATATATGTAACCATTCAGAGGAGAAGGGAAGGATCCTAAATGGAAGGAAAATGGCCCATATGAGTACAAACTTCTTTGACTGGATCTGGGGGCTTCAAACCTCTGTCTCTCCTGTCTCCTCTTCCTCCTCTAAGAGAGTCCAGGAATATCCCATTATTTCTAAATTCCATGGAGACACCACTCCATCCCACCTGAATCTCAGAAGGCCAGGAGAGTCAGTGTGTAGAAATCAGACCTGGCACAATCCTGCCAGTGGCATTTCTTCATGCCTGGTGCCAAGATGCAAGACAATGGCCTCTCTTCTGGATTTCAGTGCCCGGAAGTATCCAAAGGCAAGTTCAAGCAAATGTTAGCACACCTGTTGATTCTGGGTTAGGATCTGCTTGAGTAGTCCATAGCAATACTTTAAGGTAAGGGAACATGGGAACCAGGGTTACATTTTCATGATGGCCTTCCCTGCCAAAGTTTACATCTTAAAGATAAAGTAAATTTGAATAGGGTTATTGCTTCAAGTATCTTTCCTGGATACCCATTACAATAATTCACTCTCTTTAAGACAGATCAATATACACAATTACTATGTGCAAAGAGCTTACAGATCTCACTGAGGAGACAGAATGTAAACAAAGAGGTATATAAATGATACACAGAGAATAGAAAGAAGATAACCTTAGAGGAGAAACTTCAATTAGAGGGGGAATTAGATTAGATGGAGGAAATCCGCAGAAGGTAGGATTGGAACTCTTAATTAGAAAAAGGGATGGTAAGAGGTAAAAATAAAGATATTCCAGGCATTTCAATATCATGTAAGCAGTTTGCAAAGAGAAAAAAAAAGGAGGCATGCTTCCAATTTCTTTCTATAATACAAATATGGTCTTGCTGCCTAAACCAAGGAAAGACAGCACAGAGAAATAAAAGAATGCATCAATAGACCTTATGAACATCGATGTAATTTTTAAATAAAAGATTAGCAAGTAAGGTACAACAATATATTTAACAGATTATACATGATTGTAGAAATTTGCCATAAAAGAATACATACATACATACACACACACACACACACACACACACACACAGACCTCAGATGAAATTCATTCAACATCATAAGCAAGCTTAAAACTTACACCCTCATTTTGTGCAAGGATTGTATCCTATTTATTCAGTAGGCATTCCACAACACAGCAAGTTCTTGCACAGGATTGATAAAAATTTGTAACTAGTTGGTTGCAAGAATCCTTGTAAGTTTATAAAAGAGATTTTACAGGGTTTTTTCTTTGTACCTTTTCCCACATATCAATTATCAAGTTTTCTTTTAAAATACTTATGTAAATACTTGATAGGTTTTTAACATTATGACAATAACTCCAAATAACCTAGTTCGCAAACTCATAATTTTCGTAAGCGGTAGTCAAATAATTTTAGGTGAAACTTTCTTTTAAATACAGGCAAAACTGTAAGTTTAAGTTCTTGAAATATAGTGCTTTAGAATATTACCCTCCATGGTCAGCAGGCCTGACAGAATAATTTAACAGTTTTTGAACCTTTTTTTTTTTTTACCTTCTGTTACTAATACAATTCTTAATCTAGCAACATCTAGATTATAAGAGACACTGCTTTTCTAACAACATAGCTGATAGTTTTCTTATATTGTGAAATTTGGTGAACTTAGAAACCTAACATATCATAAACAATATTATATATGTAAAAGTTAGTGGTCTCAATGCAGTTGAATGCATTTCCAAATTATCATACACAGAAAATCACCCATCTTATTGCCATTGTAGACTAATCACAACTAAAACTCCATATAAAGTTACCAAGTAAGAAACGGTTACGTCTAATTAAAGACATAATAAAAAATATTGATACAGTTCTATGCCAAGCACTTTCCAATCATATGATCCCCACAACAACCCTGGGAGGTAGGTGCTATTATTACCCCTTTACAGAACAGTAAACTGAGGTACAGACATAAAGTAACTTACTTGGGGTCACACAGCTAATAAATTTCTTAATGCCAATAACAAGTATCTCCTGTGTTAGATTCTAACCTACCATAATTATTCTGATAGAACACACTCAGACCATATTCTGATGTCCTTCAGGATAGATTTTAATTTAAATCCCAACCTGAATTTATAATCACTCTTGGTAACATTTTAATTTTCCAAAGCCTAGTACTCTTACTTAGCACATCAAAAGAAAAAAACGTTATTATCCATAAATACATGTGTGTATGTGTGTATACAGGCAGTCAGACAGATAGATGGACAGACAGACATGGTGACAATTTCCCAGATCCTTATAATCTTCTCCTCTACTTCCTTAAGAGCTGGATCACTTTCTAATTCCTTGCTTCCTTTACCTATCTTTGAGACTTTTCAGATAAGGAGCTGCCTTAAACATTCAGCCTCCAATTCCCATGCTTCAGGAATTTTATGCTGCATATACTAAGAAATACATATGAAGTTTTACAAACAGTTTCAAAGTGCACCTGTTATCATTAGGTTAGCTTAAAGTGTACTGGGCTAAAATATTATAATATCCTGAGACCTAAATTATTTCATTTAATGCCAGCAGAGCATGCCCAGTTTCCCCAGAGTTTTCACAGGAGGTAATTAAATAATTCTCAATTTGAACAGTAAAAGGAAACATTTAAGATCCTATATAATAGTCACAGATCACAATAACCAATTTTTTTTTACCATATCCAATATTTGTGTGGTGTTAAATTTAATATTAAGCTTCCTAGAGATTTATCCTGAGAGATTGGTAGACAAGACTAACCAGATGTTTATCTAACCTTACTTGCAGACCAAAACTGGTCAAAGACTGGTTTCTAAAAATCTTTTGTTTTGAAATTTATTTCTTAACTGAAGACAAATCACTGCACTTTACCCTAAGTACGGGACCAGATACTGAAATCTTAAAAATACTGACACCCTCACAGTTGCTAATCTGTCACAAAAGCAAGCACACAATGCTACTGATTTTTTTCTTAATAATGTATTTACTCCAGTCCTTTAACCATTAAATCCATAGTCAAAAAGAATTAAAGAGGAAACTTTTCTAACAATATTTCTAAAACAACGAATTATCAAATTAGGCACTTTAACAAATAATCACGTAACTGGGGAAACTTGGCTTACTAACAAACTTCCGGATTCATATAGTATTAATTATAACAACAAAAACTACAAAATAACTGATAGTGCCATCATTGATGATGATGAATTTCACTTAAACTGAGACCAGAAAAAAAACCTGATCACATCTGGATCTATTTTTCAGGTAATATCATTAAAAAAACTTTAATTTCTAATTTCAATGACTCACTATTATATTTTACACAAAGGCTATTTATTCCAAGCATTTCATATTATGGGATTCACTATTTCCAGTTAATCCACCGCCAAAGATTTTCAAAGTGACAGTATATGAGAGATTTTAATTATCACACTTAGGAACACGTGACTCATCAATTTCTTCTAATCCCCATATCAGACCATCTGCAACCACCATGTGGAATAAGGGAGGCCATGTCCCCCATTTTCATTCCCCAGCCTTAACAGCTTACAAAAGGTTTAGCTGAGTACTTAACAACAGAGATCTGTCATGTTGCCTAAAAAAGTTTTCCAAATTAAAAGTCCTACTGACCCTCCTTTCTTTCCTGCTGCCCTTCACCTTTTAGAATCTGGAGAGAGTTAACACAGTAATTCACAAATTGAGAGCTATATTTCTCTCACCCCTTTTACCAACATTACTTATAAAAACAGTATTTACAATGGTAATATATATATTAAACATAAAATTATTGAAATCCTAAAATGATTGCATTTGAGAAGGGAATTATAATTTTCATTTTAATTGATTTGATACGTGTAACGTTTTCTCAAGAGCTACCTCCCTGGCTCAGGAGTCAGGAGCTCACAATGCAGCTTAAAATGGTTAATCAAAACTGACAGCACTCACAATCAATGGACCTTAACGGATTTGAATCAAACATTGTAGAGCCTGTAACCACATGGAATTCTGGTTCTGTGCTTTAGGGGTGGTCACGACCTCCAAAGACGACTTCAGAATTGTTGTATTGTGGGATTTGGGGGTTTCTGATGGGAAACCACTAAATAATTGTTGGTAATGAACCTTCCCCCCTCCTTCTCTACTTGTAATTTAAATATATAACCTGTGTTTTTATTTTAGCTACCAGAACACTCCACTCTGAAATAGAATAATTAAACTTGATAACTGGCACTCCCATCTCTAGTCCTGCTCTGTGGGTGGGACTCTAAGCATTCTCAGGTTAGACTGACCCAGTAAAAATCTTAACACATTTAAGGCTATGATAGAAAAAATGACTGAAGTGTTTTAAAAGATAAAAATAACTTTTTCTTTTCAGTTTTAAATACATTACACTGATATTAGTTATATTTGGGAGGGGGGAACAAGGACAGTCCTCTAGAATTAATCTAAGCATAATCTACAAACTTTAGCTTTGGGATCCAATTACACCCGAATTTATCTAATTTGGGGGTAACCAAAAGATTCTATTTTCAGTGCCTTTAAGTAGGTACTTAACTTAATTAGTCTCCCTTATTTAAAGTAGTTTTACTGGATTATGGAGAGAAAAATCCCTCCTGATTCCACCTCAAAACTGTAAACTCATAATCAAAAGGCAGAAACTCTTTAAAATTACCCCTTTTTAAACATCATAGCCTAGGGGAGTCTTACCCTGCCTTTTCAGTCCCTCCCCCCAACCCCAAGAAAACATAGGCAATATCCTAAACAAAAAACTATACAGAAATGAAAGTGGAGATAAACACTACTTGTTTGGGAGAGCCTGAACCTGCTTTTTTGTTACCTGTTTGCTTTTTTTGGAAGGTAGAACCAAAACATTTATTCAGACACAAATCCATCAGAGTAACAAAAATCCATACACAATAACAACGCAGAAGATAACACCATCCCCAAGCCTTCCCACCAACCATCACAAGCAAGCTGTCTTAATTCAAAATCACAACCACAAAAATTACTCACACTAACCAGGAGCCTGAATCCTTCTTAGCTCTGACTGCTCTCAAGACAAACTTCCTCTCAGCTCTGCTCTAACTCTGCCTCTTCCTGCTCCACCCATTCAGCAAACTCTTCCCACCACAGGCTGCATGTGACTTAATGGGTCTATTAATGAATAGGAAACATTTTTCAATTCAAATTACCATTACACCTGACTCCAAGATCTTTTATGTTTATTACATAGGTTGATGGGGCAACTGATGTCAACAGAATTTTGCAACAATATAACAGGGATCCCACAAAATGAGCACATAAAACAACCTCTTAGGGTAGGGCCTGAGCACAAACACCCCATCATTGCCCCCTCGAACAAATGAGGTCCAAAATCTTGAACTAAGGGGTGAAAGCTACTTGCTGCTGAGACTGAAAGTAGAGCTGTCCGTGTCCCAATAGGTCCCATTTGAGAGACCAGTTCTTTAGCTGTAAGTCAGGGATCTGGAGTTTGGTTGACTTCCAGTCCAGTCATGGATAGGGGGTGACATCTGGCTTAAGTATCAGACATCCGCAGGTGGAGGGTATTAAGTTTGCAGAAAACAAATCTAACAAACAAGGTGAACAGACAAAAAACCAAAAAGCAACAGGGAGACAAACACCAGAAGCAGGGTAGATATAGGGTCAGCCATGCTTCTGGAGTCCATGAACCTATTATCATAATTGTTTATTGTTTTCCAATTTGCAGTCTTAAAGTCATTTTCCGGCTAGAGGTACACCCTCTTTAATCTGAGCTCGTGCCTGGTGCAAGTGTGATGAAGCTGGATACAAGGTTTCTGAATGATCTGCAGGGGCAGCGCCTACCTTCCTGTTTACTTGAAGATCACCCTTCTTTCCTGGATACAATTTATATAGTTCATTATTTGGAATGGCATCTATTCTTCCAAAATCTACACCTGCTCTCAATACAGCAGTAAACAATTCTTTTCTTGTCACTCTATTCTGACTTTGAATCCATTGGCTATTTTACTCCACTCTCAAAGAAATTTATCTTTTTCCCTAATCCTCACCATCCAAGGTACCAATAATTCTCCCACTTTTTGGGTGAATCAACTCAAAACATCTGTGATCTCCTGCTGAGTAAAATCCCCATTACCTCCCCAAACACTATGGGGGCCCCTGATTCTCCTGCTTCGTTCTTAGTACTGGCAGAACCTCAGCTCCCTCATTTGTTATATTCCCCTCCCACACGTCCTCCTGGCCTGTGTTTAGGCCCTGATCAAGCCCACCCTGGGCAAGGGCTGCATTCACTTCCTTACTGTTAACTTTTCACCTCCTGTGAGACAAACCAACAGCAGCCCTCTCTTCTACCACCCTTAACTCTCCAGCTTCCTTTCCCAAAGGACATCCTGAACACTGAGGGACAAAAAGCCTCTCCCGCAAACCAGCCAACTCTCTTTCCATCTGAGCCTTCTCCTCCAGCAGCCTATCTCTGCATTTACACTCAATTCAATAGCCTGTTAGCAAGGCCCAGCCTCTCCTACACACCCCAATCATTTCCTTCCCAGCTTGCATTGTTATTCCCTGCAAACATCTTTCAAAGTCTCTGGGTTCTCCCTTCTGTAGCCTCGGTTCCCAGTTTTCACAAAGTCCTGTGCCTTTAGCCCATTCTCTTTCTAGGGAGGAACAAAAATCCTCCCACCCTGGAATATCCATTTCTTCCTCTGTCTCCTCTGCCTTTCTGTGTCCAAATCCCTGTTACCATTTGTAGCGCCAATGCAATATTCACAGTGCTCACCACAGCCATGAATATCACAGTGCAATTTAGAATTACAAAATACCACAGACTCTCCACATAGAAAGCAGAACCAAAACATTTATTCACACACAAATCCATCACAGCAACAAAAATCTATGCACAATAACAATGCAGAGGATAAACCATCCCCAAGCCTTCCCCTTGCTAGACTTCCCACAAACCAGGGCCTTTACACTCATCACAAACAGACTCTCTTAAAATCACAATCACAAAGTCATTCATGCTACCCAGGAGCCTGCATCCTTCCTAGCTCTGACTGCTGTCCCAGTTGATTTTTTCAGTCCCATATTTAGCCTAATTCCCTCTGACTGAAAACCCTTTCAAAGGCCTCTTGAGCAGAGTTTTAACCACCCTCCACCCAGACTTGCTCCCCAAGATCTGTAGTTTTCACAAGAGTTGGTACCTTCACATCTTGCCTTACTTTCATTGCATCCTCTGAAACCAAAGCCCTTAGTGAAACTGATGAGGTTTAGAGTTGGTAGAGCTGGTTCCAGTGTGAAAGAATTCACTTGGACCTTCTCAGTAGTCATTGGGAGCTTTATTGAGGCAAAAGCAGCACGGGTCTCCTTAGCAAGGAAGCTAAGTGAGACTCCAATATTTGGGGGAGTTATACTTATATAGAGATTTCAAAATGATGATGTAGGTTTTTGAGATTTTTATGAAGGTTAAAGATTAGGGACAGGATGAGGAAGATGGATGACAGGATAGGAGACACAAGATAAGGGAGACAGGATATGACCCAGGATATGGGTTGTGTGGGATACAGTGATGCTTGCTCAAATTAAACTCAGGCTTTTCAAGGTAGAAGGAAAAAAGGAATTTATTACAATCTCATGAGAAGGGGCACTTCCTGAAAGACCAGGGGCAGTGTCAGCAAGAGAGAGCACCTGAGCGAAGCAGAGTGTAGCATGATATAGTCCCTAACGCAGAAGCCCACTAGCCTCTCTTCCCATTGGCTGGGAATCCAGGCATACAATCTAAGAGTGGGAATCTGCCCCAGAGACAAAGAACATGGAAAGGACTATTGCTCACCAATGAGAGTTTTTGTTACCAAATATGGAACTGAAGGGAAAAATGCTGATGTGGCAGGCATAAGGGGTGGTACAGGGGAAGGGTACACCAGTCACATGACCAGAACTTTGGTGGTTCTCCTCCATCCTGGAGCATTTTATTTACCTAAGGGGGATACTTAGTTATTCTAGCTTTGGCAGGAAGGTTGGGAGTTTTGGGGAATACATGCCTGAGAGGTCTTTACTTAACCTGATTTCACTCATGAGTCATATATCATATTGGTCATAGAGGGAGACAAGGAATTTTATGTTCCAAAATAAAGGGGAAGTTTTATGGTATTTCAAGATAAGGGGAAGAGACTTTAGGAAGCCTTCAGGTTAGAGAATAAACTAGGGGCTTCACAAAGTACTGGAAAGGCAACTCAATCCTTAGGGCACTATGTGTATCCTCACCAAAACTACCTGTTTAAAATTTTGTACTACACCAGCTTATTAACTCTTTAAAAAGAGGACTGAAATGGCCAGGCTCTGACCTCAAAATGGACCCCAAAATTCATCAGGTGGAACCTCATCTCTGCTGGATTACCCCAAAAATATCAAAAATAGGACTTCTTTTAAAAGTCCTCTTCAGCAGTTTCATTGGCTTCTAAAATCTGCCCCTATATCCTCTTTGAGAGGACCCCATGCTCATGAGAGTAAAAATTAGAGAGCTGCAGCATTAAAAACAGATAGACACAGAAAATATAAACTTACCCAGATAAAATTTAATTACTAGTAAAAAGGAGAGTCAGATCACAGCTAGAGGCCTAACAGAGAACTCCCAATGTAGAGAAACTGTCCACATGGACCCAAAGAAAGTTTTTTGATAAAAATATAGGGTGTAAGGCCCTGTCCCCTTCATGGTTCACCAAAACTGTGGTGTTTATAAAGTTTTGACAGACATAATTTTGGGGTGATTTTGATGAGGGCTAGAAAGGGGGTGTGAGACCCCCACAAAGACCAGGGTATCAGAGGCAGGTTGTCTGGAGAAGAATTCACGAACACAAGCATTGTCAACGTCAAGGTAAAGATTTATTGTGCTTTTTAGCAGGCAGGAGCAAACCTGCAATCTTAAAGGGGTATAGGGAAAGTTTATATAGGATATTCTATAGTATCACTTGTGCCAAATATGATAACTAGGTGTTTTGAGGTGGGATCAGGGAGTGGTTAAGGAGTGGTCAGTTCTTAAAGGAACATGCACTTTTGGTATCTACTGCACAGGTATTTTACCCAAAATTCATTGGGAAATAGCCCAAGGTGGGGGATACCTGGAGGTGTGTTTTTAGGCCTGAAATGTCGTCACTAAGTCAACCAATGGCCAGGGCTGGTTAAGAAAAACCAGGTTGTTCTCATCAATGTCTTGTCAGACAAGACAAATGTAAGGGAGTATATATGTCCAAGTCTAGGATACACATGATTGGTCAGTGAGTAGTAAATGTCGTTATGACCCAGTGCACAGCCTGTTAAAGCCACTATACAGCTGGTTAAGCCTAATGAGTTCTATAGGTGCAGCTGGTTACTATAGCAGGAAAGGAGATAATGGTTGTTGCTAGAGCAGGCTGTGTCCTTGAGGGAAAAACTGTCTGAGATAGTATTTTGAGGCTAGGGAGAAATGTGATTTTAGAATTGGGGCCCAAGCACATACATCCAAGCACTCCATCAATTTAATCTTATTTAATAATTCCAGATCTTTTAATAAATGGCCAGTGGTACTTTACAAATAGAAGTGAGCTCACTCCAATGAGGGGCTGAGAGTGACATCATGTCAGTTTTGGCCAGAGAGACTATTCCATATGCCCAGACCACCCCCAGTCTTGGGCAATTTCACAAAGGATCTGTATCCCCATTCAAGCCTGAGCTAGGTGGGTGAATTAGCCAATACTCAGAATGACGAGAATTTTAATTTTTGAGAGAACTATTTTCTTCAGTGAGCTTTTGCAAACTAAAGACCCAAAATCAAACAGTAATTTAACAGTAACATCCTAAATTACCAGTAGTTCAAAGAATACATTAAAAAGTAATAATTATCCTGAACAGTGATCATGTGATTATGATGATACCATATAGAAAAATTTCTGTGATGAGGGTAAGGCAGTCCTGAGGATGAAAATATATTCTTACAAAAATATATTAACAATATAAAAAGAGAGGTATAATGAACTAAATATTCACTGAAAAATTAGAAATCCAGCAAATAATGCAAACTTTTAGAGATTACAATATGCAAGGAGGTAACAGTACAACTAATCTGTTAGTTTTGGCTGCAGAAGGCTACAGTAGGCAATATCCTACTGACTTTATGTGGCCTAGTGGAAACTGACCCTGATACTCACTTAGGGACTATATAAGAAAGTTAAAGGAGGAGGTAATGAAGACTACTATAATGAATGGAAACGCACGTGCATGATATGATACTCCCTTTGCAGTTTATCATAGAAATAGAATAGTGAAGATGGGTCCTCCTACTTACAAGCACTTGATTTTGACTCTAATAATTGGGGAAATAGGGAACCCTCTTGCAGAGGTACTGGACAAGATATCGCAGTTAAGTGACTTAGGGGACTGGAGTAAAGACCAAATTCCTAGAGAGAGAAGCGTAAATAGCCAGAGGATTCAAAATCAGAATAAATTGACAAGGAAAGAATTGTTTACTGCTCAGGGGTAGATTTTGGAAGCATAGATGGTATTCTCACTAATGAACTATACAGAATGTACTGAGAAAAGGGACTTGATACTAGACAAAATAGAGAAGTAAGAACTGCCCCTATAGATCCTGCTGAACCTTTGCATCCAAATATGTCTCATCTTCAGGGAGAATAGGAAGTTGGCCAAACCCCAGTTCAGATTGAAGAAATACACAGATAGAATAACAGACCCCATATCAGTTTGACCATATATTGGAAAAATGGATCAAATACTGTAACCAGGGCATTAATCGACACTGAGGCAGAGGCCTCTCTTATATATGGAAACCCTGATAAGTTTAAACATGGAACCCCTATCACCATCAAAGGATTGGGAGGGGCTGAAATATCATCCAGACAAGTTAATCTAATGATGAAAATTAGGCAATTACCTGAGAAAGAATATACTGTGGTAATTGTACCCATTCCTGCATACATCATTAGAACAGATATATTGAAAGTTGTGACTTTAAATTTACCTGAGGGGAGATACCAGTTTGCAGTAAGAAAGATAGGAATTAATACAGTTTTAGTGGGTAAAATAAAAATGGACTCAATCACTTTACCTGAACCTTCTTAAGTGATTACTTTAAAGCAGTATCATGTGCCAGGTGGACAAGAGGAGATTACCAGTACTATGAAGGAATATGTTGAGGCAAGAGTGTTAGTCCCTACAACTACTTGATGGAATAATCCTGTCTGGCCAGTATGAAAATCAGATGGGACATGGAGAATGACAGTGGATTATAGACAATTGAATAAAGTTACTCCTTCCTTGTATGCTGCTGTTCCAGATACCATTACCTTAATAGGAAAGATCCAGAAATATGATGGGACTTGGTATGAAGTTATTGATTTAGCCAATGCTTTCTTTATTATCTCAATAGATTTGAAACAATGGGACCAATTTTCTTTCACTTGACAGGGCCAACAATATACTTTTACAAGTTTGCCACAGGGATATCTGCATAGCCCCACTATTTGGCATAGGACTGTGGCTGAGCATTTAGATGAATTAGAGCTACCTGGTATACATCTTACCCACTACATAGATGATATTCTGATACAGGGAAAAATTGTAGAAGAAGTGAAGAGTCTGACACCTTTAATTGAACATATGAAAAGCAAAGGGTGGAAGATTAACCCTGCAAAGATTCAAGGGCCAGCTCTAACTGTAAAAGTTTTGGGTATACAGTGGATTCAGGGGCTGCAAGCGATTCTCCCACAAGCCCAACAAAAAATTTAGGATTTTCCTATCCCCAGCAATAAGAAAGAGGCCCAAAAGTTTATAGAATTATTTGGACATCAGCAAATTCACATACTGCATCTAGGACAAATTTTGAAACCTTTATATAAAATTACTAAGAAAAAAAATATGAATTTGATTGGGGACTTTAGCAGACCAAAGTTTTGATGAAGCAAAGGCTGCTCTACAATTGGCCCTGGATTTATGGCTTATGCAAAGTGGTCAGGTAGAATTACAAGTGACTGGATGAATATGCAAACTGGAGCTTATGGCAAAAACAGCAAAGCCAAAATGTCCCCTTAGGATTTTGGTCTAGGAAACTCCCTTCATCTGAAGCTCAATATATCCCTTTTGAAAAGCAGTTGTTAGCTGCATGTTGGGCTGTGGTAGAGACTAAACAGCTGACTTTAGTACATGAGGGTAATACTAAGGCCTGGAATCCCACTTATGACCTGGGTAATGAGTACCCCAGTTTCTCACTTAATTGGACATGCACAGGAAGCTAGCATAATTAAATGGAAATGGTATATTCAGAATATATCTAAAACAGGCAAAAATGGAGTTTCTGCTTTACATGAAGCTATAGCAAACATAGATACTGAGGGAAAAGGTACACCCTCTGAACCAAAGCAACAGTGGTTACAGTTCTTGCTAAAATGGAATGAAGGATATGATGGATTAACTGAAGAACAAAAGAGACATGCAGGGTTTACTGATAGGACAGCAAAGTATTTGGGCCACGAAAGGCGGTAGCTCATAATCCATATACTAGGTGGACTTTGGAAAATACTGGGATAGATGGAAGTAGTCAATATGCTGAACTTATGGCAGTACACCAAGTTATCAAAAGAGAACAAGGAGGACAGTATCATATATTCACTGATTCATGGGTGGTAACTAATGGATGACCATGTGGAAAAATCAAAATTGGGAAATTCATGGCAAACAGGTCTAGGGAAAAGAATTATGGGAAGATATATAGGACATGTCTGGTTACTAATTTGTCAGTTTTTGATGTAGATGCTCAGATGGCCCTCACTACACCAGAAAGTGAGATCACATGCTGATCAAGTAGCAAAGATTGCTACTCAACATATTGTCCCTACCCTGATACCACCTGACAATCCAGTACTAGCAAAATGGAGTCATCAAATGTCCAGCCATTTAGGGGTCCAGGGGTCCACCAGTGGGCACAAGACTGAGGTATTAGTATCTCTCATTCATTGTTATAACAAGTAACCAAAGAATACTTCCTCAGGTAGCAACTGGAGAGACAGCAATGGGAAAAATACCAGCCCAAATTTGGCAAATAGATTATATTGGACCCCTACTCTGAGATAAAAGATGCAAATTTATATGTACTCGTGTTGACACCTACTCAGGTATGCTAGTGTCTTGTCCCTATAAGAATGTAACCCAGAAAAATACCTGTAAAACTTTAGATATCATAAGTCTATATTATGGAATCCCAATGCAGATTCAAAGTCACAATGGGTCACATTTCAAAGGTAATGAAATGAAGAGATATTGTGTATTGAACAAAATAGAATGGATATATGAACCTCCTATTCCACAAGTGTCCGGTTTAATTGAAAGAATGAATGGATTATTGAAAGAACAGTTAAGGAAGTTAAGTTCTAATAATTCTTATAAACATTGGAAAGATAATCTGTTCATTGCTTTATGTAATTTGAATAACAGACTGTTGGGAGGAAGTATACTTCTAGCCAGAATGATGACACGAAATCTGCAAATGAGAAAACAACAAACATATAAGATCCCAAATGTTGAGTGTTGGATTGTGAAGCTAGATGTTCCATCACCATATGCAGGGACACTGGGCTCGGCAGGATGTGATCTACATTGTTTGGAGGACTTTTGGTTGGATAGGAAAGAAATAAGAACAATCTCTACTGGAACATGTATGAGAATCCCTAAGAATCATTTTGGATGAATATTACCCAAATCAGGATTAGCAGCTCGAGGAATACATGTATTGGCTGGAGTGATAGATTCTAATTATCAAGGAGAAATTATTGTGACATTCCAAAATTTAGCTGATGAACCCATACAGTTTTGTAAAAATGATATAATAATTCAAGTAATTATTTTCCTTTGAAAACTGACCCTCCTTCTGAAATAACTAGCAGAGTGACTGAAGGTTTGGGTTCTACTGATAGAATAAAACTGGGAGTTAAGGTATGGGTAAAATGGAAGTCAGACAACTTTCTGAAGACTGTGTAAATTATAGCACATGGGAAAGATAATACTATAACTGTTGTTTATTCAGGAGAGAATGACTACCAAATTGTATCCTCAACTCATATATTCTACTGTGAATGAGGTTCATGGACTCCAGAACAGCTGACCATATATCTACCCTGCTTCTGGTTATTGTTTCTTTTTTGGCTTTTCATCTGTTAAACTTTTTTGCTAGATCTGTTTCCTATAGGCTCACCTGCAGATGCCTGATGTCACCCCTTATCCATGATGGTGATGTGTCATCTCTGGACCTGAAGTTGACCAAGCTCTGGATACCAGCTGAAGAATAGATCTCTGAAATGGGACCTCTCAAGGCAGGGACAGCTCTATGTCCAATCTCAGCAGGAAGTACTTATGGAAGAAGAGAATTTCACCCCTTACCCCAAGATTTTGGGCCCCATTTGTTGAGGGGGAACAAAGGGATGCTTGTACTCTTGCCCCACCCTGAAATATTGTTTTGTGTGCTTATTTTGTGTGATCCCCATTATGCTTTGTGGAGTTCTATTGACACTAGTTGCCCAGGATATTGTTTTATATACTTATTTTCTGCTATCCTTGTTAAAGTTCTGTTAATACCAATTGCCCCACCAACCTATGTAATGAATATGAAAGATCTTGGGGTGGAATGTAATGATAATTTAATTGGAAAATCTTTCCTATTCATTAATAGGGCCATTAAGTAACATGGAGAATGTGTTAGGAGGAGTTTGCTGAAAGGGTGGAGCAGAACCATGAGAAAGTGAGTGAGTACAGTTGGGTAAGAGTGAAGAGGATGAGGGCTCAGGTTCATCAGCATTTGCTTGTGAGAAGGCCTGGGGTGAGGGAGGCTTGGAATGACTTTGTTCCCTGTGGTGATCATGTATATTAATTTCATGGTCACCATAACGGATTTGGCTTTCTGGTACTGGGATTTGACTTTCTGGTGTCTAAATAAATGTTTTTCTTCTGCCTTCTATTTGCAGAGTCTTTAATATTTTGCAATTGAGAACTACACTGGCATATTCAGTTACCACCAGTGCTATGAATATTGCCTTGGCGATACAACAAAACATCAACAAAAGACAGGATATTGGGGGAAGGTTTCTATTAAGCAGAGAAGGACCTGTAAAGGACTCAAATATAAAAAGGAGAGGTATGGTAACTCAGCTTTGAAGAAAAGTAAGGGTTCTAAGCTGCAGAGCTGAGGAAGTCATTCATTCCAGGCATGGGGAAAGGCATGGAAGTGGGAAATAAAGTATCATGGATGAAGAACAACAAAAACATCAATTTGTTTGGAAGACAGACTCCCTGAAAAGGAATCATACATGATAAGGCTAGAAAGGTGGACTGTAGTTAGGTTATGGATGGCATTTGATAACAAAAAGGAGAGTTTGTATTTGATCCCAAAGGTCAAGGTATGAGGGGCAGGTGAGCTGGGGTTTATTGGACATGGGACTGAGATGAGAAGACATGGACTCTGGGATGCTTTGTAGAGCTGAAGGGAAGAGAGATTGCAGAAGGGAAACTTCTTAGGTAGGGAGATCCGTCAGAACTCTACTGCAATTACCCAGGTGAGAAAAGGAGAGAATGTCTCAGTCAGTCAGTCAATCAACAAGAACTTAATAATTAGTTTCTATTGTGCCAGAAGCTGTGCTGAGCATGGGGAATATACATTCAAGTAGAAAGGAAAACAGTCCCTTCTATTGGGAGAAGGCAGCACATAAAAAGAAGTTGAAAGCTATAGAGGTGGGGGAGAGAGGCAGGGCCAGATTTTCATAGGAAAGGAAATCTGGAGAGGAATGGTCTGTGGCTAGTCTGAGTCCCTCCTTCAATGTAAGTTGTGGGAGGACTCATTCAAGCAGAGGAGAAGGTTACTTCCATGGTAGGAATTCAAGATGAAGAGCTGAATGAAGCATGGTAGAGAAAGTCCAGAGTGAAGAGAAGACTGGACAACCAAATGCCTTATATATAGGGGCTGAGGGATAGTGAGGCACATTAGATAGGCAGAAAGATAGCCAATAGTCAACAAGTATTCATTAAGCACTAACTATATGCCAAGCATTGGTTAAGTGCTTTGGATACAAAGAAAAGTAAAAGATAATCCCTGCTCTCAAGTACCTTACAGGCTAATTTCAGAAACAACATAAAAAATTATGCACAAACAAGATATTTACAAGAAAAATCTGTGATAATTAAGAGAGTAAAAGATAATAACATTTAGGTGGATCAGAGATGGTTCCTTGTAGAAGACAGAATTTTAACTGGGACTTGAAGGAGGCCAGGAAAGCTATGAGGTAGAGATGAGGAGGGAGAGAGTTCCAGGCATAAGGGGAAGCAAGGGAAAATGCCTGGAGTTGAGAGATGGAATGTCTAGTCAAAGGACATCAAGGAGGCCAGTTTTACTGCATCAAAGAGTTCTTGCAGTGGGGAGGGAGAAAGAGACAGACAGACAGAGAC
>CM053775.1:42161648-42178754 GCA_028658325.1 Potorous gilbertii
GGGAATTTCCTTTTTCAGAAAGGAAATAGCACATTTGGGAAACAGAGTTAGGAAGATCCTACCCAGGCTATGTCCAAGGTAGTCTTCAAAACTTTTCTAGGCATCCACTGTTCTCAGTCTTCAGCACATGTCAGTTACAACTTAGACAACTATTCCTGTAATCAGAGCTTCAAACAATAGTAAATTGCAATCCCTCTTAAATAGCAAATAAATATTGGCTGGTATCTTTCAAATAAGGCCATGTCAAATGTGATTGAGCTATTAATTATCAGATCAAGTTATATAATTTTTCCTATCTTCTTAAAATACTTCCTCACACTCTCTAAACATACTTAAGCCATCTGAAACTGATTCAAAAGTATCCAGAACAACTATCTAGGGACAAGAGGGGTTTAGATAACCCATACTTGTTCCCAAACCTTATCTGCCTCCTATATTTTAAATCAAAACTTTATTTATATTTCCAAATCTCTTAATCCTATTCTTCAGATTATCCAGCTTTCCTTTACATTTTAACCATAAGACAAGCTAGCTCATAAGTTATTACTTTTACAAACATAACTTGAACAAAGCAAAGAGGTTATTGGCTAACCTTATGGATTGATGGGTTTATGTCTTTGTTTCACAAGTTTATTGTTCTTCCCTAATTATACTCACTCTGGAAAAATAAGATACTTCAGGAATTAAATCTTTTACATATAATAATTTTAACTCTTGCTTAGGCCATGGAATGACTACAAATTCAGATCAAAACAACAAGATCTCTTCTGCTTTACAGCCTAATTTAACAATAAATTATTTTGAAAATTTAGTAGGCCTTCTAAAAATCACACAAGATTTTTCAAAACATCTCTTCTAAAAGTATTCCTTTTTCTTTAAGAAACAGTTTAAAATTTATTCAGATATTCACTAAACTTTTATGAAGAAAATTAGTTGGAAATTTTTAAAATGTTATTCCATAATATAAATAATATAAAATTCCTCCTTAAAGCAAAAATAAACCTTTAAAATTTGGATTCATTAAACTATATTGGTGTAAATTAATACAAATGCACAAAGTATTATAACAAAACTAAATTCTTAGTTATTACAGAATTCCTAGATATCACAAAGTTTCTTAATCAGAAAGGTGTTTGTAATGAAAAGGAGATTTAGTTTCTCTAAATCAAGAAGAACATATCCAATTAATTTAGCCTTATCACAGTCACACATTTTCCTTAAATATATCATTAGGAATTAAGTATATTCTGGCATTTCACATAGATAGTCCCTAAACCTTCAAATTAACATATATAAATAGATCTTTTAGATGAAACAGGCTTGAAAATCATACCCCTATTTTTTTTTAGGGATTCTCATTTGCTCAATAGGAATTCTACAACACAGAAACTTTTGCACAGAGTTTTATAAGAACTTTAGGTCAATGCATTTCTAAATCACCTTGCATAACACATGGAAACTATAACTTTAAACCACCATATATTTTCATAATAGCCAAGATTTCAAATGGAAAAATCTGCTATCATAGTAAATATTGAATTATCTAATTTTATCACATCCTTTTAAAAACCCTATTCATATGCAACAAGTCCAAATTAAAATTGCTTTGACAACATTTCTATGTCACAATGGTCTCTGAAATTTCACAGTCTAAGAGAAATTCAGAAATAAAATACCATTTTAGAAATAACACAACAATAAATTCAGATGATATCATTTGCATTTCCAGAAATTCTTGATCTTATTACTTTTGGTAATTAAAACACTTCAAAGTTAACAATTACATTGGAAAGAAATAATAATATTGTATGTAACATGCCAATCATTGTGTTAAGTTATTTTTCCTTTTACAAATCATGAAATGGGTCAAACGGAGATAAAATACATTTTTACAATTGGAACAGAGAAGTGTGAAGTTTAACAAGAGCAGAGAGACTGGTGTCCCAGTGGTGATAATTCTTGTAGGCAGGGCTTAGTGAATGTTTGACGCAGGCCTGATCAATCCACCTGTCCCTTACCTCACAGCTGCAGAATTTACTAAGCCTGGGGTGGTCTTCAGCTGCTGGGACACGGTGGGGAGAATGTATAGGAACTGCATGACATTTTCAAGCTTTACCTAGAAAGGTGGGCTACAAGGTGCCCAAGGGCATGGGACTGTTAGAATCACTGCCAGTCTACTGATTGCTGCCCCTACACTTCTGCATTCTATTCTCCATAATTTGATCTGGGATGAGAAGGGTTAACATGAACCCTTGTGACTGTTAAAAAATTACCATTCTGAGATACTCTCTTAACTTTGGGAATGGGGAATGCTAAGTGATCAGGATTGGGAGGAGGTGTTTTAGCAAGGTGAGCTCCTGGAGCTACCCACAGCCTTAAGAATTCTTTCCCAGTAATTCTAAATGATGTTTCCAAACTTTTTAATGATTAATCTCACAACCTACAAAATCTGCTAAAGTGATTTTAACTAAGATGATTTAACTTTTCATTGTAATTCCAGGTAGGCCAGACCATAACAACAAGGAAAAGTCTTAAAGTTTTGTTTATTTCCCTATCTTAAAAGTCTCTGGCTGCCTGCATTTTAAAACTTACAAGATAACAGACTCATTCCCAGCACACATGATACAGACAGAGACATACACGGACAGACAAATTGACAATTAATGACAGAGAGAGAGGGAATCAGAAGCTTGTTAGAAATCCCCATCCTGAATTGGCAATTATAATTCCAAGAAAAAGGGGTTGCAAGTATTCAAGACCTGACAGAATAAGGGTGCATCTCTATGGTCATAGGAGGGGTGGGGAGCCTTGGTGCCCCTGAAGTTTCTGACTTTCCATAACCTTGAGACGAGTCCTACATTCAGATTTCCAAAGCCTTGGTTTCTTACAATAGTGACAAATACCAGGTTTGCTGTCCCTTATCACATTAGAGGTGGAGAGTGGGTTTGGGATGTGAGCTTTTCAAAACTCCCTTTTGGCTTTAAAAATTCTTCAGCCTGTGTTTCTAGTGTTTTGGCAATAATCTGCAGCTCAGCTATAATCTGCAGGAAATACTTAAGGAAAAAGGGAGAGGGAGGAAATGGGGGGCTGTTGGAGGCCTATAACATAAAGGTGGAGGGGGAGTGGTAGTAGTATTAAAGCATCCTCTGGACATCTTAACTGTTCCAGGAAGTGTTTAATTAGGCCCCAAGTAGATATTATGGAGGGAGGGACAGGCTTGCCGCTACTGTGTGCTCATTTTATATTTTTACCTATTCTATCCCAGTATTCCGGGTCAATGGTTCCTTCCTCTGGGAACCATGGGTTAAGCTTTATTATCTCATCTACCATTTCTTCAATTCTACTTTCCTGTAGCTTAGACCCTGACTGCTTTGCCAAATATTTCAACAAATTAACATAACTTCTCCTAGTAAGATGTTCTTGACCTATTATGTGTCCCTGGTCTAGTCACGGTCATGACCCTGGGAGGGATTGGACTGCCGACTCCTGCTGCCACCAAATATGTCCCTTCAGGTCCCTGGTTTTTGTTGCTTATAAGACTTGTGAAATTAAGCTACAGTAGGATGGAGTCCCACCCATATCTATATCTTTATCTTTGTATTTGTAATAGCTCACATTTATATCATGCTTTATGAGGAGGTTTAGAGTTGGGAGAACTGGTTTAGGTATGAAAGAATTCACTTCAACCTTCTCTTTTAGTCAGTGGGAGCTTTTTATTTTACATGAAAAAGCATCACGGGCTTCCTTAGCAAGAAAGCTAAAGTGAGACTGATATTTGGGGGAGTTATGCTTATATAGAAATTTCAGAATGATGATGTCATTTTAGAGGTTTTTATGGAAGTTAAAGATTAAAGACAAGTCAGTTTGACATAGGATGAGGTAGACAAAGGAAATTCTTTATGGTTTAAGGATTTAAGGATAGGGCAGGAGGACACAGGTTAAAAATTTAAGGACAGGAGGAACACAGGATGAGACACAAAAGCAGTTCTTTTAGTACAAGTTCAAGATAAGGGGGGGAAAGGATGTTAGGGGCACCTTCAGGGTACAGAATAAACTAGGGGCTTCACAAAGTACTGGAAAAGCAACCCTTAATATTATTTTAACCCTTCGGGCACTATTTGTATCTACATCATTTAGACTGTCCTAAATCTTGACAAATATAATCTGATTTGAACTTTAAAACACCCTTGCCCGCTATCATCCCATTTTCATACATGAGAAAACTGAGTCAAAGATAGGTTCAGTGAATAGGTGAGGATCACAAACTTATTTAGTATCTGAGGCTGATTTTCAATTCAGATCTATCTGAATCCCTTTCCAGACCTCTAAGACAGGCATTACCCAGCAGCATATCTTGGGGGCTCACAAGGGCACATTTAGGCTGTCTCCATCCCCACCATAGATGCAAAGCAATTGTATGTCAATTTGTCGTTTTTCTGTATTCAGTGGCTTATAGAAAAGAGAGACATGATAATTTAAGAAAAATAAATTATGAAATGTTCTTAAAATATGATAAGCAACTTTCATTTCAATAATATTAAAGTCAACTCATTGTAGATGATTCAAGACCTTACCTGTGAATCCCAGGAGAAAAGTGAAAGAGGGATGCCTGACATTTATCTTAAAAAACATGAAGCCAAATAAAACCATTCCATAGAAAGAGGCGATCAAGTGAAGTTCAGTATTGATATGACCATTTTTGGCAACAAATAGAATCAATTTATATTAATATTTCAGAAATTATTGCAAATTTGAAATGATTTGATGTAGAATAACTTCTTGATCTGTATACTGCTGTTGCACACAGGCAGTGAATTTCAATCAAAGGACAAAAATAAACCAAAACCTAGCCTAACCCTGGATGGGGGGGAGGGGAGATGTTAGAACACTCTAACTTTTAGAAACTTTAAAACAGAAAATGGCTGGATTTTAATTTACCATGGAGAAGAGAATGTGGGAGCTGGGAGGGCACGGAGAAGCAGGGATACCAGACAGAGGAGAGCTCTTACTACTTAGAAGAGGATCCTTAAGACCCTGGATTGTCAGAGATGGAAGGATTCTCAGAATATAGAAAATAGCTTATGTTTATAATGTACCTTAAGATCATCAAAAAATCAAAATCCTTGAGAACTATTATCTCCTATTAACCTTAAAAGAATCATGTGAGCTCATTTATTCTGGAATCTCCATTTTATATATGAAGAAATGGAGGAAAAGAGAGGTTAAGTGTATAATCCAGGATCACAACCCTTTTTAATATCTAAGGCTGGTTTTGACTTTATTCTATTTTATTTTATTTCCTTCTGAATTCCTTTACAGGGAACTAAGCCCCATTTCCTTTAACTGCATATTTTGTGAGCTGAGAGAGGTCATCCAGCACACACTCAAAAATATAGATG
Source organism: Potorous gilbertii (assembly GCA_028658325.1). NCBI lineage: Eukaryota > Metazoa > Chordata > Mammalia > Diprotodontia > Potoroidae > Potorous > Potorous gilbertii. Next base: position 42,167,048 of record CM053775.1, read on the forward strand.
AAAAGCAGCTTTTAAAAAATAATATTTTATTTAATTTTTAAATTTTATTTCCTCCTATTAAATGTAAAAACAATTTTTAACATTTAAAAAATGTTTTGAGTTCCAAATTCTACCCATCCCTCCCTCTACTCATTCCTTGCTAAGCAATCTGATATAGGTTATACATGTGCAATCATATATAACATTTCCACATTAGTCATTTTGTGCAACAAGATTCAAACAAAAAAAGAAAGTAAAAAACAGTATGCTTCAGTCTATATTCAGACACCATAGGCTCTTTTTCTAGAGGCAGATAACATTTTTCATCATGAGTCCTTTTGGATTATCTTAGCTAAATCATTCACAGTTCTTCATCATACAATATTGCTGTTACTGTTTACAATGTTCTCCTGGTTCTCCTCACTTGACTTTGCATCAGTTCATGTAAGTCTTTCCAAGTTTTTCTGAAATCATCCTTCTTGTCATTGTTTATAGCACAATAATATTCCATTACAATCCTAGACCACAACTTGTTCAACCATTCTCCAAATGATGGATATTCCTTCCATTGGAACGCAGTTTTTAAGGAAAATTTACATATTCTCTGTCCAGTTAATTTAGAGACAGATATGATAATTTAATAAAAATAAATATGGAACATAATATATGGTACCCAACTTTTTATTTCAACAATACAGAAATCAGTGCATTGGTGAAGGTCTTTAACCATGAAGCCCAGGAGAAAAGATGAAAAGATATTCCATAAAAAGATTCTTTTAAAAATTAAGATAAACTATTTCCTACAGTAAGTGATCAAGTAAGTCTTGTATTGATATCATCAATGGATTGAATTTCTTTTAATATTGTAATTTTGACAGCATTTGAAGGGGACCAACATTTGCTTTTAAATCACCTCATTGTTAATTAAGACTTACATACAGGGAACAACTAAAAAACTCTCAGCCAGTTAAAAGACAGTGAGACCTTAGGGCATGCAATGATAATACCTTCAATCATAGAATGGCTGGGCAGGGAGTTGCCACAGAGAAGTAAATATTAGAGCTGAGAAGGCACTGATAAGAAGAGATATAAGACATAAGAGAGCCATCCTTCAGGGAATGGGAGAACTAGGAGTGTTCTTAAGACTGCAGAATGTCAGAGATAGAAAGACCCTCAGATTCTAGATAATAGCCAACATTTATAAAGCATCTTAATATCATCTACAGCTAGGTGGCACAGAGGATAAAGGGCCAGACCTGGGGTCAGCAAGACCTGAGTTCAAATTTAGACTCAGACACTGGTGGTCAAATCACTTAACCCTTTTGCCTCAGTTTCCTCATCTGTCAAATGAGCTAGAGAAAGAAATGGCAAACCACTCCAGTATCTTTGCCAAGGAAACCTCCAAATGGGGTCACATGAAATGACTCAACAACTTGTCAAAATCTTTGACAAATGGAAGCGCATTTTAGCCTTAAAATGATCCCATGAGTTAGGTGCTCCTATCATCCATATTTTATACAAGAGGTAACTGAGGTAAAGAGAGGCTCAGCATCCTACACCTGATTATTGTCAGTGGCTGAATTTGAATTTGTTATTTCTGAATCCATTTTCAGACCTCTAAACCATGTGCCACTGCTTATCTTGTGAGCTTAGAGGGTTCCATATAGAGACTTCATCCCACCTTCACTATGTGAAGAATGTGCTGTGATGGAAGGTCCCAGCAACCTGCAGTCCTTGGTTTCTTACTACCCTCCAAAAAGGAAGAAGGTAATAACATTTAGCTCCTCCTCAGTGATGGCTCAGGCCAAGAGAAAATTGAAATAAAACAGTAGACAAAGGCATTCAGCACAGGTCAGCTCCCTCAGGAAGGAGGTGGGAACCTAATCAAATGAACACTGAACCCATTACTTTGGATGCTCCCTCAGGCATTTGTAATTGAGAGTGCCAAGGCACCATCAAGTAGGGAAGCTAACAATAAGAAATGTTTCAATAATAGAGTGCACAATCTTAGCAATTTACTTTCCAAAGAAATCAGGTTACAAAATTTAAGATCTCTTGAACCAGACTGGACTTTCAGAGAAAAAATATCAAATTTATTTTTTAAGAGAAAGTGTAGGAGAATTTTCACTGACATTGTTCATTTTAACAGTAATCAAATCTGAGTAAAAAGTAACCTGATTACCGGGCTTTATGGGATCAGTGGCCCTTGTACTTATCAATAAATGACTGATGAGGCTTCACCATTGTTTCAGATCCCAACATTGATTTGATATCAGTATTTTAAAGAATTATTTTTTTTTACCTAGTGCCACTTTCCCAAAATTTTATATCAACTGGTATTAAGCAGCAATACTCCATCTGGTATAGGAAATCCATTTTTCTGCCCATTCATTCATACCAAGGTATGGACTCACCTAAGGCATTGCAATAATACAGCTCCTGAACCAGATGGCATTGAGACTGCATAGGGAAAATGATTGATTCAGGGAGGTATATTTTGAAGACTATTTTTGACACTTCACATAAATATAACTACATCCCAAAGAAGGGGCAGTTCTCTGGTGCCATTTTTTATCTACAAGAAATGGAATAAAAATCTGCCTTCCAACTGGAGACTCACATCTCCACATATTCATTTAGAGGTTATTATGGGATGTGGTGTAAGCTGTTGTTCTAAACTGAATTTCAACCAGACTGCTTTCTAATTATCTCAGCAGTTTTTTTTAAATATCAAATACAAACTACATTCACAAGTAATTTATGTTCTTATGTTTATCAAATGTGGGATATGAAAATACATCATTGTTCTCCCTTGTCTGATCTGTTCAATTGATCTACTTCTTTATTATTTAACTAATATCAAATATTTGATAACTATTGCTTTATAATTCCAAACAAACAATTCCCCCTCCATTCCTAATTTTTTTCCTTTCTTCCCTTGATATCCTAGTTTTTTGTGACTCTAAATTTGTTTCATTTTTTTTAAAACAGGAGTTCTGTAAAGTAGCCCATTAATCTTGTCATTCCTATAGCTTTCGATGTGAATTAACTCTGAGAGTATCATCTTATTTTTTTACATTATATTGGCATGGCCTAGCAATGAGCACTGAATAACCTTTCACTTATTACATTCATTTTTTTATTTTTAAGGGCAATACTATAATTGAAGCTATAGAATTATTATGCTATGGCCTTTGACAGACTGATCTCCATATATTTTTAAACACCTTTGCATTATTCTGAATGGGTTAAGCCATATCTTCCTCACTTCTTCCAGCTTCCATTTATGCAATCTCTTCCACTCACTGGCATGTAAACTCATTGAAAGCACCAACTTTCTTGCTCTTGCAGCAACTGGTACTTAGTAAGCAATTTATAAATGTTCTTCTCTCTGTATGTCTCTCTCTCTCTCTCTGTTTCTCTCTCTCTCTGAATCTCTGACCCTCTGTGTGTGTATCTCTGTCTCTGCCTCTCTCCCTCTCCCTGCTTCCCACCATGGACTCCATGACATTCTTGGAATAGAACCTCCATCTCCCAGCTCCAGGCATTTTCACTTACTGTCCCTTCTGCCTAGAACTCAACTCCTCATATCCATCCTATACCTTTCCTGGTTTCTTTCAATTCTCAGTTAAAATCCAATATTCTGATCCACCTAAATGTTATTACCTTGTACTTTCTTAATTATCACTAGTTTTCTTGTAGATATCTTGTTTGTGCATAGTTTTTTGTGTGCTGTCTTTGAAATGAGACCATATGGTACTTGAAAAGTGGGATTGTCTTTTTTCCTTCCTTTGCATCCCAAGACCTTAACCAGTGATTGGCATATAGTTGGTGCTTAATGAATGCTTGTTGACTCTTGGGCATCTTTCTGTCTATCTAATGTTCCTCACTATCCCTCAGCCCCTAATATATAAGGCATTTGGTTGTCCAGTTTTCTCTTCACTCTGGACTTCCTCTACCATGCTTCATTCAGCTCTTCATCTTGAATTCCTACCATGGAAGTAACCTTCTCCTCTGCTTGAATGGGTCCTCCCACAACCTACATTGAAGGAGGGGCTCAGACTAGCCACAGACCATTCCTCTCCAGATTTCCTTTCCTATGAAAATCTGGCCCTGCCTCTCTCCCCCACCTCTATAGCTTTCAACTTCTTTTTATGTGCTTCCTTCTCCCATTAGAAGGGACTGTTCTTTCTTTCTACTTGGATTTATGTTCCCCATGCTCAGCACAGCTTCTGGCACAAGAGAAAGTACTTAATATTAATAGTTGTCTTTGTATCCCCAGCACATAGGACAGCCCCTGGTGCCTTGTAAATGCTGAAGAAATGCTGATTCAAAATTAAATTGTCTCTGAGGAAAATGACACTGTCTTTCAGTGATGTCTAGGGTCCCATATGGATAGTGCAGGTTCTGAAAATTCTGAGGTCTACTGGTGGTCCATCCAATGATTACTGTCTTAGTTGACCTTTGGCTCCAAATCCTTTTTTCGATTCTAGACTTTTCCCAAGCCTATTTGTATTGTACTTTAGCATATGTTAAGGGAGGCAGAACAGACCTGAAGGAAATTCTCCATTTATGAAGTGAATCCTGCAGCACAAATAGGAATTCAGACTAAATCATCACCATTAAAATTGCTGCTTACACTCTTAATCCTAACAGTGGAGATATGATACAGGTTAAGACTTCACAGAAGTGGAGAGAGTCCTGAACAGGCTCCACCCTACAGGGTACCTGATCCCTAGGTGAAGTATTAATGTTGTTCATTTACCAGAGCAAAACTTGGATGAAAGAAATAATGTGACTGATCTCGACCAAGAAGATACTTTATGTGATAAACATTGAAGCATGACTGAGACAGTGGCTTGCTGAAGTCATCTCATACAATCTGGTTCAGGCTTCAAACTGTCAAATTTTCAGGAATTTCTGAGATCTCATTACTTAACATAGACACTGTACAGTTCAATCAGGTCCTGCACAGACATTATTTATTATCGTAAAAAGAATTGGCATCAATCATGATTCTTTCTGCCAATATGGTCAAAGTGACTTCAGCACAGGGCCTTTTCCATTTTGTCTTTGTATCCCCTTTACCCAGAGCAATGCCTGGCCCTTCCTAGGTACTTGAGAAAAGCTTATTGAACAAAGAATCAGCTTTGAGGAAAATAATGTGGTGTTTGTTGACATCTTGTGTCCAAAGAGGATATTGCAGATCATTGAAAATTTTTGATTCTATCTTGTCTTCCTGTGGCCAGCTCAGACTTTATGGTTTTAATCACTATCATCTAGCCAAATGTGAGTATTCCACTTGGAACAGCTCTTTCCAAGGCCTCTTTTGACTAGATTTTAGCATATGGGACAATTTTTAATTAAGGGAGGGAGAAGGGTATTCAAGTGAAATCCTCCACTTAGGAGGTGAAACAAATAATGAATTCCTTTAGTATAAAAATAGGAATTCATACTAAAGCTTCACCATCAAAATGATCTCTTACATTCTTAATCCTACCATAGGACATACGATACAGGTAAAGATTAAGTGTCAATGGACACAGCAATGATCAAACTTCACCTTATAGTGTGCTTAGCTCCTAGGTAAAGTATTAATACTGCTCATTTCACAAGAGTGAAATAATATGAGGGAAATAAATACAAGAAAATAGCTGATCTCAACCTTCAAAAAAGGATATTTTTGAAATAAATATTAAACTTGGAGGAAATGATGCACAGGCTTTAACCTACTCATACAGGCTCATTCAGACTTCTAATAGCTGATGATTAAATTTTTAGGAATTTTGCAAGTTGGTTGTGAAGTCAGTCAACCAACATGTATTAATTGCCTACTATATGCCCGGTACTATTCTAAGCACTGGGAGAGCAAAGAAAGGCAAAAGAAAGTTCCTTCCCTTGAGGAGCTCACAATCTAATGTTAAGCAGAGCCAGTGCCCAGTTCAATTAGTTTTTCTATCTGTTATATTATCAGTTTCTTTACAAGAATCAGTTTTAACCATAGATGAGTACTTTTTCAATATGTTGTTATTGACTTTAAGTGACTGTGACTTTATTAATGAATATCTGAAGGTAAACTTCATTGCATTTTGTCCTAATGGTGCTGGTTCCTCATGCTGGGAAGAATGTCTGGAAGAGTCACAGAATTGTTAGAAAATATTCCGAAAATCATTTGTTGGCAATTTTAAAATTACTGATGGCAATTATTATTTGACAGTTTGATATCTCAAATAAAAGAAGTCGATACTTTTTAAATATTTATGAAGAAAAGTGTTCTATTTATAATCAATCTGATAAAAGTCCAACTGAGTTAGAAACTGTTGCCAAAGAACTTGAAAATGAAATTATCTGAATTGGTGCACTCCAGGGACAGAGAAGGGCAGCATGCCATTTAGAAGCTGATACTGCTGTATGGTGTGCATATCCTAGATTATATATGCATTTTTCTTGTTCTCCTAATTCTGGTTTGACAAAGTAATTACCTAACATTAATTTCTTGAAATTCTTGCTTTAATAATTGACATTTGAGAAGAATTTTTGTCACTTTCAACTGCATCATAGTCAAGATCAACTAACAATCAGAAAGTACAAAAATTAATCAATGCCATCATAAGTGCTTTGGAAAATATCAGGATCACATGAATTGAGACTCATTAATAAAAATTAATGATTTGGTTAAACCAGATGAATTTAAAGATAATCCATTTAATCAGAATAATAAATGTAATGTTCTTCCTGAGAATATATTCCCAGAAAATATAATAGAATATATGAACTTATGTCTTTAACTGGTCAGAAATAATGATGAAAGCAATTTCAATTATTCTGATTTATTAGTACCATATATTTTGCCTTATGAAGAACTGACTTCATCCCAGACAGATGGTGGGAAAAAATTTTATCGTGTAAATTAAATGTTCAAATATGAAATTGATCAAAATGATTTTCTGGAATTTGTAGATAATAATGTGAAATTATACAATATTCCAATCCCTTACAATTCCTGCAAAAGGCTAAAAAGAGAGTCCTTTTGTTGAGCTTAAGGTAAAAGAGTTTTCTGTTTAAGGAATATAATTTCTGTCAGATTTAAGGACAATAAATTTATTGAGACTTGTATTAGGGGACTGGGATGTGATTCCATTGTCAAATCATGGGGGAATTGCAACTACAGATCCTTAGATAGAAGAGTTCTGTGAAAATCAAGAAAAGAATTTCGTGAGAATAAACTGGCTATATGGAATTTACAATAAAACGTATTGTATATTTTATTATTATTTGTGAATTATGAAACATATATATTTATGTGTGTATATATACATATATATGTGTGTATATATATGCATATATGCATGTGTTTTCAGAGAGCTGGTTGTTAAATATTAACACAACAATGGCCTAGGAAATTGACAGTTAATTTAAGAGCTAGTAAAAAATAATTAAGCTTGTATTATAAACAATCAAAAAGAAAGTGAGACTCCTATTATAGTCTTTACAGTATTAATGGAGCTGGCATACAAACCTAGCTCCTCTACTTCCAGTCCATCAATAATCATTTATGAAGTACCTACTACAAGGTCCTTCATTGCATCCTGGGTCATCTCCAGTCATCCTGATGAATATCTGGTTACTGGATCCAGATGGCTCAGGAGGAGAAAGTGAGGCTGGTGATTTTGCACAGCCCTCCCTCACTCAAATCTAAGTCAACTGTAAGTCATGTCATTATGTCTCTGATGTCATGGTCTTCTTCAAAACCGAAGGACAAACACAACAACAACTATGTTCAAGATACTGTGTTAGGCTCTGGGAATGCAGTGAAAGGCAAAAGACTGATTTCAGGTGGGTCTCGAAGAAAGCTAGGGAAACCAAGACTCAGGGATGAAGGAGAGAACTTCGAGCAGGGGGAAAATGAGTGAAAATGGTCAGAAGTGAAAGATAGAGTGTCTTCTTTTGGGAACACCAAGGACTCCAGTGTCATTGGATCATAGAATTCCAGGAGAGGTGGGAGAAGGTTGGCAGGCAGAGGCTGTAAAGTACAAGAAGATAGGAAAGGGGGGGGGGGGGCAGATTATGAAGGTCTTTGAACACCAAACAAAGGATTTTATATTTGATCCTGGGAGTGACAGGGAGCTCCTGGAGTTTATTGAGTGTTTGGGGAAGGGAGGAAGAGGTAGTCAGACTATAGGAAGATTACATTGGCAGTTGAGTGGAGGATGGGCTGGAGGTGGTAGACACTTATGGCAGGGAAACCAATCAGCAAATTACTGCAACATTCCAGGCTACAAATGTTGAGAACCTACATCAATTTGGTGGCGTTGTTAGAGAGAAGAGGGCATAAGTGAGAGATATCTCTAAGGTATATTCAACAGGCCTTGGTAAGACCTTGGATGTGGGGCATGGGTTGGGATTGGTGGAGAGAGCAGAGTTCCCATCCTGGGACACTGGGACTATAGTGGTACTTTCTACAATAATAAGGTAGATAGAAAGACAGGAGAGTTTAAGGGGAAAGATAATAAGTTCAATTTTGTACCATTAAGTTTAAAATGTCGGGGCAGGGGAGGGGTAAAAATCTATTAAGTACTTACTATGTGCCAAGTATTGTGCTAAGTATTTTACAAATATTACATCATTTGACCTTCATAACAATTATGCAAGGTAGGTGCTATTATAATCCCCATTGTAGATTTCAGGAAACTGAGACAGACAGAGGTTGAATGACTTGCCAAGGGGCACACAACTAGTAAGTATCTGAGATCAGATTTAAATTCAAGTCTTTCTGACTCTAGATGCATTTTCACCGAACTGTCTACAGAACATCCAGTTTGAGATGCTCCAAAAGCTGTTGAAAATATGATACTGAAGGTCAGCAGAGAGAATAGGCCTACATAAGTAGATTTGAGAATCACCAGTATAGAAGTGATCATTGAATCCATGAGAAGAAAGAATATCATCAAGTAAAATAATATAGAGGGAGAAGAGAAGAGGGCCCAGGACAGAGCCGTCTGGGACACTCATGATTACTGGGTCTAACATGGCAAAAGATCCTGTGAAGGATTTTGAGAAGGAGTGGACAGAGAGGTGGTAGTGATGAGGGCTGGAAGGGGGTGTATGAGACCCCCACAAAGGCAGGGATACCAGGGGCAGGTCGTCTGGAGAAGAATTCATGGACTCAGGCATTGCTGAAGTCAAGGTAAAGATTTATTATGCTTTTCAGGGGGCAAGAGTTCTTAGGGAAACTGCAACTTTAAAAGGGTACAGGGAAAGTTTATATAGGATATTCTATAGTATCACTTGTGCCAAATAGCTAATTAGGTGTTTTAGGGTGGGATTAGGGAATGGTTAAGGAGTAGTCTGGTCTTAAAGGAATATGCACTTTTGGTATCTACTGCACAGGTGTTTTACCCAGAATTCATTGGGAAATAACTCGAGGGGGGCTATATGGAAGTGTGGTTTTAGGCCTGAAATGTCATTAAGTCAACTAATGGTCAGGGTTGACCAGGAAAAACCAGGCTTCTCTCATCAATGTCTTGTTAGACAAAATAAATGCACGGGAGTATAGGTAAGTTCAAATCTAGAATACGTATGATTGGTAAAGTTATCGTTATGACTCAGTGCACAGCCTGTTAAGCCAGTACACAGCTGGTTAAGCCTAATGAGTTCTATAGGTGCAGCTGGCTACTATAGCAGGAAGGGAGATAATGGTTGTTGCTAGGGCAAGCTATGTCCTTGGTCTGGGAAGACACTGCCTGAGGTAGTATTTTGAGACTAGGGAGAAATATGATTTTTAAAGAGAAATGTGATTTTAGAATTGGGGCCCAAGTACATGCACCCAAGAACCCCACCAGGAGGAGACCCAGGGCAGAGCAGCGTCAGTAGAAGGGTATTATTGAAAGTGCCAGAGGCTGCAGAGAGGTCTACAGGACAAGGACTGAGGAAAGGCTATTAGATTTGGCCATTAACAGATCATTAGTAACTTTGGAGAAAGTATTTTCCTTTGAATGGTGATGCCCAAAGCCATAGAGAATATAGAATAAGAGAATATAGATATAGAGAATATAGAAAATTGAGAATACAGTGAGAAGAAAAGAAATGGAGGCACTGGTTTCAGGCAGCCTTGCCAAGGATATTAGTCACAAAAGGGAGAGAAAAATGGAATAATGGGGGAGGGGCAGATGCATCAGGATTTTTCTGGCATGGATAGGGTGACCTGAGTATTTGTTCCTGCCACTGGACCCTGTTCTCCATCTCCCTCTCCCTCCTTCCCTCCATTCTGAACAAAACTGTCCCTCTTTCCTTTCAGTTACTGACAATCTTCTCAAACGTGTGGTCTCCACCTCCTGCCTCAATTCCCTCCCTACTCAGCCATTACTTTCAGCCCCTAAATGGCTCTTTAGGATCCCAGTCTTTTACATAGACCTAAAAGGACCCCCCAGAGAGCATCTATTCCATCCTTTCATTATCCAAGGAGGAGACTGAGGTCCAGGGGATAAGTGAATTATATGCAGTGGCATACTAAAAATTTTAGCTGGAAGGGACCACCCAGGCAATTGACTCTCTCAACTAATGGAGGAAAAGACAAGCCAAGAAAAGTGAAGGAAATTCCCTGAAATCACACAGCTAGTAAATGAGGCAGGACTTGAACTCAGGTCTTTGTGACTCTGAAGTTCCTCAGATGTACCCACTGTACATGTATCCTGCTGCTTCCTATACCCTCAGTTGAAGCGGTTATTCTTATCTCTCTAGACATTCTAAAACTAGAATGGAAGGGATCAGTCTTTCCTTGACGTTTTAAAAGAAACCATTTCCCCAAAACTACAGTTAAACATTCCAGAGATACATGTCAGATTGAACAGAATTCTCTGTTTTCCTGTCTACATAATACACTATGCTGAATGTGTGATTTCCTTTAGCTTACCTTTGCTTTTTGCTGAAATTAGAGATTTGTTGGCAAGAATTTCCATAACTGCTGAGTGGCTATAAAAATTGTAACTTATGCTGACCTGCTGCCACTGAAACAACTTACATTCTAGAACACTCACACATACATCAGAGGGGACCTAGAGTGACACAGTGGCACAACTGCTCTGATGTTCTTAGAACAAATTCTGTCTGTTGGCATCTGGGGCAAATGTATTACCTCCTTCTGACTCTGTCCCACACATCTGAGGACAGGCAGACATATCAACATGACAAGTAACATGGTAAAAAAGCACAAGGAGAAACTGTCTGTAAAACCCAGGTTCAAGATGTTGCCTCTTCCCAGAAGATGTCATTCTTCAAACTACTGCCGTGCTCTATGAATAGAACAACTGAAAACATTGGCCAAGATTCTACTGACTGTCAGTTTCCCAAATATAGCATTTTTTTTTACTATCTATCTGGATTGAGGTTTGGTCTTCCTAAGGCCAAGTACACAGTTCTAATAAATCAGAATAATTATTTCATTGTTTCTTTTTGACAATAAGAATAATACTTCATGTGTTTAATTATATTTTCTGGTAATATATTCTTAGAAAGAATATTAAATTTGTTTTAATTAAATGGAATATCTTTACACTTACCTGACACAATCAAACTTCAATTTGAAATTCATGCTGTTCAGTACCAATTTTTCAGTTTTCCAAAGCCCTTATGATGCATTTGATTAATTTTTGTGTTTACTGAATGTTATTTGACCTTGACTACAATGCAACTGAAAGTAATGAAAATGCTTCAAGAATATCAATCGTTA
>CM053775.1:42188593-42199915 GCA_028658325.1 Potorous gilbertii
ACAATAAAGGTAGCCCACAACTTTAGCATTTCCTCTGATTTCTTAGGTGGCAGAGAAGTATGTAAGGATCTCAGGGAAACTGTTGTAAACTTTGTCTGATATATTCCCAGGGAAGATGGCAATGTGATGGCCTAGTAGTCTGCCTGGAGAGGAAGGAAAGCATGGCTTAGCATGGGGCTGGCTAAATACAGTGGGCTGGGTGAATTTGTGCTTACTCATTAAGTAGCAGGGAGAAGGACTCTAACAAGGTATTGATGAAGTCCCTAAATGTATTTTCTCTGCAGGTGTGGGGAGTGAGTGCTCAGATGAGTGAAGAACTTATAGGCTGTGTGAGTTAACTCTACCCCTATGGCCATCCCCAAACCCACTCCCTTTCCAGGCAGGTCATTTCCCTACTCTGTGCCTGTTTTTCTCCATCTGGGCAATGGGCATCATAAGACTTGCACTTTCTGCTTGTGAATTAGGGTGAGAGCTCTTAACAGGGGTCTTGTGAAGATCAAAAGGGGCATGTGAAAGGTTCTTTGCAATCCTTCAAGCACATGGTGTTCTGCAGAGCATTCCTTAACATTTATGGATTCTTTTGGGAAATTCAAGATTTCAGGCATGTATCTGGTCTAGAGACAGATTTTTGTGCACTTGGTTAGGAGGTGATCATTGAGTCCTTGAATGAAATGATAGATTCCATGTTTGCTCTCTCCTGATGCAATTATTGTAGCCACAACTGGTTTCCATATCTTCTTTTATATACTGTTCTGCAGTTACCACCCCCCCTTTCTCTCTCCCTCTCCCTCTCCTACTCTTTGTGTGTGTGTGTATACATATATATATATATATATGTATACATGTACACACATAATACATACATAAATATATAATACATATATATTTGGGATATGTTTGTTATCTCTCATAAGACTGTAGTACCTAGGGATTTAGATCTGTGCCTGGTTGGCTGCCCAGAGCAAAGAGGAAAAGAAGCCCCCTCCTCCTATTGGCTGAGGAATCGTCATAATGCCAGCCTAATAAGGAGCTATTATCAGAGCCTGCAACTCAGGATAAGATTTCCTTAGCAACACAGTCACCATGGCAACCAGAGATAGGGCCCCGCTGATACAGCTTTCAATAATACTATTTGTTCTCAGCAGGGCCTCACTTCTGAAGGGTGGGGCGGCAGCCTAGGGTCCATATTGGGATCCTATCCTGCTCCAAAAACTTTGCCAGCATTCCCCTGTGCCCCATTCCCAAAGGTCAAAGAAAAAAATCAGGATTATGGTAAAATTCACATGATTTGACACAGGAGGAGCACATTAATCCTTAAATCACTCCCTTAGCACTCCACCCCCACCAGCCTCCACACTCCCAGGAGGAAGGATGTACCATCTTACCTGTGGCTTCCTGACTGAGGCTTATGTTGATTTTTCCTCTGCTGTAGAGACTTTGTTACATTTCTCTTCAATTCTGCACAGTCACTTCAGAAGGAAGATGGAGGAAGCAGACATTGAAAACGTGCTACCTTCTGTCTGGAACAGCCCTAGGCCAGGGAGCTCCAGGTTTTCAGAGACTGCTCAAGTTAACTTCTAGAACCTCACTTCTCTGAGCTAACAATGACCATAAAGTATGGTAGGTGCTAATTTAGCCAAGACACAAAAGGAAAACAGGACTAAGGGATGAATTGGGCAGGAGATCATGCTTGCTGCCTCCCATTTTCAGCACATAAGACAGTGCTTGGAACATAGTAGGTGCTTAGGAAATGTCTTTTTTTGTATTTTATATTTTTAATAATTTATTTATTTTTAGTTTTAACATTCACTTCCACAAAATTTTGAGTTCGAAATTTTCTCCCCATCTCTCGCCTCTGCCTACCCGAAGACAGCATGTATTCTGATTACTCCCAATCAACTCTCCCTTCTATCACACCCCTACCTTCTCTCATCCCATACCCCTCTATTTTCTTGTAGGGCAACATAGATTTCCATAGCCAATTGCCTGTATGTCTTACTTCCAAGTTGCATGTAAAAAATTTTTTAACATTCATTTTTAAAACTTTGAGTTCCAACTTCTCTCCCTTCCTTCCCCACCATCCTCATTAAAAAGATAAGCAATTTGATATAAGCTATACATGTGTAATTGTGCAAAATACTTCCATAACAGTCATGTTGTGAAAGACTAAATATACTTCCCTCCATCCTATACTGCCCCCCATTTATTCTATTCTCTCTTTTGACCCTGTCCCTCCTCAAAAGTGTTTATTTCTAATTACCCCCTTCTCCCATTTGCTCTTTCTTCAATCACCCCCCACCCCCTCCAATTTATCCCCTTCCCACCTACTTTCCTGTAGTGTTAGATTTTCATAGCAAATTGAGTGTGTATGTTATTCCCTCCTTAAGTCAAATGTGATGAGAGTAAGATTCATTCTTTCCCTCTCACCTCCTCCCTTTTCCCCTCCATTGAAAAAGCTTTCTCTTGCCTCTTTTATGTGACAGATAATTTACCCTATTCTATTTCTCCCTTTCTCCTTCTCCCAATATATTCCTCTTTCACCTTGAATTTCCTTTTTTAGATATCATCCCTACCTATTCAACTCACCCTGTACCCTCTGTCTATAAGTACATAATCCTTTCAACTACCCCAATACTGAGAAAAGTCTCAAGAGTTACCAATATGATCTTTCCATGTAGGAATGTAAACAGTTCAACTTTAGTGAGTCCCTATGATTTCTCTTTACCTTTACACACTTCCTATGATTCTTGCGTTTTAAAGTCAAATTTTCTCTTTAGCTCTTGCCTTTTCAACAAGAATGCTTGAAAATACTCTATGTAATAAAATGATCATTTTTCCCTCTGAAGTATTATATTCAGTTTTGTTGGGTAGGTGATACTTGGTTTTAATCCTAACTCTTTTTACCTCTGGACTATCATATTCCAAGCCCTGTGATCCCTTGATGAAGAAACTGCTAGATCTGTGTTAATCCTGATTGGGTTTCCACAATACTCAAACTGTTTCTTTCTGGCCGCTTGCAATTTTTCTCCTTGATCAGGGAGCTCTGGAATTTGGCTACAATATTCCTAGGAGTTTTCCTTTTGGGATATCTTTCAGGAGGTGGATTCTTTCAATATCTACTTTACCCTCTGGTTCTAGAATATCAGGGCAATTTTCCTTGATAATGTCTTGAAAGATGATGTCTAGAATCTTTTTTTGATCATGACTTTAAATTGTCTTTCCTGGATCTATTTTCCTGGTTGCTCTTTTTTCCAATGAGATATTTCATATTGTCTGCTATTTTTTTCATTTCTTTGGTTTTGTTTTATAATTTCTTGATTTTTCATAAAGTCATTGACTTCCATCTGCCCCATTCTAATCTTTAAGGAATTATTTTCTTCACTGAGCTTTTGGGCCTCCCTTTCCATCTGGTCAATTCTGCTTTGAATGGCATTCTTCTCTTCATTGGCTTTTTGGATCTCTTTTGCCATTTGGGTTAGTCTATTTTCTAAAGTGTTTTCTTGAACATTTTTTTGGGTCTCCTTTAGCAAGCAGTTAACTCACTTTTCATGATTTTCTTGCATCACTCTCATTTCTCTTCCCAATTTTTCCTCTACTTCTCTTACTTAATTTTCAAAACCCTTTTTGAGCTCTTCAATGGCCTGAGACCAATTCATATTTTTCTTGGAGGAGGAGCTTTTATTTTATTGTCTTCTGTTTGTATACTTTGGTCTTCCTTGTCACCAAAGTAAGATTATATAGTCTGATTCTTTTTTCTGATTTTTGCTCATTTTCCTAGCTCTTTCCTTGATTTTTGAGCTCTTTGTCAAGGTGGTTCTCTGCTTCCGTTGAGGGTGGGTGATGTACTGTCAGCTGCTAGATCCCCCCACAATCTGTGGACTTAGAGTTCCATAAACAGTCACTGCCACTGCTGCTACCCCTGCTGCTGCTGCTGCTGAATCCTTGGGCTCCTCCTCTGTGGGCTCCTCTGCACCCTCCACCACACTAGGGCTGGGGCCTGACCACTTTACTCTCTCACACAAGTCCCACAGGCTTTTTATCCACCGACCTTAAAATTTATCCTCAGCATTTTGGGGTCATGAAGTCTGGAAACCGCCACAGGTACCCAAGATTCAGTCCTCTGAGGCATGCCCAGGTCCCATCTGTGCTGACAGGGCCCACACTGGACAACACTCGGCTCCCAGCATGATGTGATTGACACTTCCCAGTGACCTCCCAGGCTATCTTGGGCTGGAGATTTGCTTCTGTTGTTCTGTGGTTCTGCAGTTCCAAAATTTGTTTAGAGTCATTTTTTACATGTATTTTGCAGGGCTTAGGGGGAGAGCACTGCTGTCTTGGCTCCACCTCCACTTCTCCCACATTTCATTTCTTTGAGTACAATAATATTCCATCACAATCATAAACTATAACTGACTCAGCCATTCCTTAAAATTTGATGGGCATCTCCTCAATTTTCACTTTTTTACCGTGTCAAAAAAAAGTGCTCTAAATGTTTTTGTATATATAGGTCTTTTCCCTTTTCTTCTATCTCCCTGGGATACAGACTTACATGTGATATTGCTGAGTCAAAGCGTATGAAGTTTTATAGCCCTTTGGACACAGTTCCAAATTTTTGTCCTGAATTCTTAAACCTGTTCATAACTCCACAAATCATGCAGTAGTGTCTCTGTTTTTCCAAATCGCCTCCAACATTTGTCATTTTCCTTGTCTATCAGGTTATGCACTCTGGAAGGTACGAGGTGGTACCTCGGGATTGATTTTATTTTGATAATTGAAATAAACCCTTCAGCAGATGCAAAGTGAGGCTGAACAAGACTAGGCATTTTTTTTATTGGAAATAAAAGCACATATAGAGGGGCACATCATGCTTTGCTCAACATAGGCAAGTTACATATGAAGATATCTCTCCTTAAAACGTGAAGAAAGACATGAATGCCTGCCATTTTGAGAAGGATGTCTGAGAGGCATCTCAAACTCTACAAGAGAAGCCATTATCTTTCCTCTCAGCCACATGCCTCTTCTGAACTTCTCTCTTCTTTTTTTTAATAATTAATTTATTTTTTTTCAGTTTTCAATAATCACTTCCATAAGTTTCAAATTTTTCTTGGCCTCCTTTACCCCTCCCCACCACAATGACATACAATCTTATATGGGTTGTACATATACATTCTTATTAAACACATTTTCACATTAGTCATGTTGCATAGAAGAATTAAAACAAATGGGAGAAACCATGAGCAAAACCAAAACAAAACAAAACATAACAAAATAGAAAACAGTCTGCTTCATTTGGCATTCTCTAATTCTTTCTCTGGATGTGGATGGCATTTTGCATCAAGAGTCTTTTGGAAATGTTTTAGGTCCTTGCATTTGAACTTCTCTATTCTTGTCAGGGACAGTATGACCATTCAGGCCAGCCAGGGCTGAAATCTCACAGTCATTTTCTAATAGGTGACCTGACAGCTTATGCTTTTTGGAACCAAAATTGCACCTCATTTTCTAGTCACCAGCTTTAAACCATTCACTTTCCATCTCTTTCCAATTCCAGGTCTGTCGTCTGTGATAATATGTACCCTACATTTTCTTGTTGTGTTTTTTTTCACTTCTTTTCACTTCTCTCTGTACAAAGAGGAAGGGAAACCATCTAAACTATTAAAGGAATATTAGATATTATTACAATTCAAGGATCCATTGTTTTATGGGTTGATATAATGAAAGAAATTCATCCCCACCAACCTTCAGCCTGCACTTCACAAGGCTTGGCAGAGGATCTTAGATCTAGAGCTGGGAGAGACTTCAGGGCCATGGAGCCCAACCCCCTCCTTTTACAAGTGAGATAAATGAGGCCCAGAAAGGGTAAGTGATTTATCCAAGGCCACACAGGCCTTGGATAAAGAGTCAGAGGTGTCATTTGTTCTTCCTACAATGTAATTTTACCTCCAAGGGAGCCTTTTGCCCCATACACAGGGTTTCCCCAAGGAATATCATAAGTTGGCATCTTCATGGGTCTCCACAAAAAAGTATAAAAGACTTCTAGTTTCCATTCAGTGTTGCAACACAGCAAATATAAGACTGACTTTATTTCATATGATAGAAAATACAAAGTTCAAAGGATTCATGCTTGAATATAGTGCCTGGCACAGATTGGGCACTTAATAAATGCCTGTTTGATTTATTGGGTCCATAAATTGTCAAGATAGCTCTTCTTCCCCTTCTCTGCCTTCCCAAGGATGGAAATTCCACACTTAGCAAGAGAAAAGAACTTAGGGTAAATAAAGTCCATTTCATCCCATCTGGTGGACCCTACCTTCCCAGGGACTTCTATCCTGGAATGATGATACTCATCCCTCCCTCTAAACCCACAATAAACTTTGCATGACCTACGCTACAGAATTGTAGGGCAAAAGAACTTTGTAAACCTGAAAGTCTGGAGAAATGACAGTTATTTTTAGTTGTATTATTCTTAGGTCTCTGTTTTAGCATGACCATTCTTTGAAGTGGCTGGTTCGCTGATGGAGAGCCAGCCCCCAATTTACAGTTTGCCAACAGAGACCTTGGACTGCCTACTGTTGCGTTAGGTTGCATTGACACTGGTGACTAGAAGGTTAATCATTTTTAGGATAAAGGGCGCTAACCAGCAAAGAATGTTTTCCAGTCCCATCAATAAACAGTGCTTAGTATATTCTAGGCACTGAGGCTATAAATACAAAAAATGAAACAACCCCTACTCATAAGAGCCAAGAAATATTTCTTGAGTAACTGTCAGAAGTGACAGTCTGACCTGATAAGCCATCTCAGAGAAAATCATTGATCTGAAGGAAGGACTGGGATGGCAAGTGGGGATGGTTCAGGGAAGCTCATGGCCACAGGTGTAAGAACACAAGGGAGAGCCCATAGCCTCCTCTGGCACTGAAAGGTCCCTGTGTATATCCTGGCTCAGTATGTTTCTTCTTGTACCTGGGCTGGGGGCACAGTGAACTGCTGAACTGAGCTTTTCTTGAGAAACTCTGCCAATGGAAGGATCCTGACATAGGAAACAGTGAAGCTTCTCTTATAGGGCTAATTCTTCATCTAAGTAGAATATATATTTGCCTGTTAAATGTGATTTCAGAACCATAGAAACTTCCCTCTTCCTTATGCCTACTGAACTGCAAATTCTAAGCATGCACTGTGATACAGTAGAAAGGTATTTTCCCCACCCCTTTCTTTCAAAGTTGAATCAGCATCTACTACAGTAAGGGAGGAGAATCTCCCAGGCAGTCTTTACAACCTTGAGGGTCCCTAACCTAGAGCCAATCCTATGGAGAAAATAGCATAAGTTCAGTGCCCCCCCCCCTTTCTGAGCAATTAAACAGAAATCAGTATCTGTTGCTTGCTGCAGAGGGGTATGAGAGAGGAGTGAAGACAACATGTTGGCAAAGTTTCTGAAGCAGAAAGGAACTCCCAAAGGAATACCAGGCACACCTATTAGTAAGTGACTCCCTGCAGGAGAGGGGGAGGTTGTTAAAGGAGATCTGCTGAGTAAGGGCTTTAGTGATTCCTGGGCTCTTCCACTGTTAATTTAGCCAATTTTTGCTTTGTTGGGATTCTCTCTTTGTTCTGTGGATTTGATAATTTCTCTACATCTGGGGCATAATCCCTCTTTGCTGGAGGTTTAGGGAATTAATAGGGTCTGGCGCAAATATTTAATCTGACATTTTGTTTGTTGAATGATTCAGAAGGCTTTCTGTTCCTCTCGAGGAAGTTAGAATACCCTCCTGTCACAATATCCCCATCCCATCAAGTCTCACTGACATCTACCATATGAGGCCAAATTAGCATCCTTGCATTTACTCCTATTTTGTGTATTTCTGGTAGGTAACTACCTACCTATCTTCTTAGGTATCAAGCACCTGTGAATTACTGGTTCTCTGTTGAATTTAATCCTATGATTTGAGACAAGCGTTCAGGAAAGAATTTTGGGCTGTATACATAGATGTGAGAATATCTGCACAGAGATAATTATTGTACCCCTGGAAGCTGAAAAATTCAGCAAGTGTGATTGTATAGATCAAGAAGAGAAAGGGTAGACACCAAAGTTTATTGACTGTGACCTAAACAAAGATCCAGCTAAGGAAACTTTTAAAAATAACCAAAGTTGATTATCTTAACAATATTGCTCTTACTGTGTAGATTTTTTCTTTCTGCATAGTTCAATTTGCATCAGTTCATACATAAGTCTTTCCACATTTTTCTGAAACCATTCTCTTTATCTTTTCTTATAACAGGATAGCATTCTATCACATAAAGTTACCATAGCTTGTTCAACCATTCCCCAATTGATGAGCTGCTTTTCCCACATCCCCTTCAGGATTTGTCATTTTCCACTTTTGTCATCTTATGCAATCTGATAGGGGTGAGGTGTTTTAGGCTTGTTTTATTTGGGGTACCTTTAATTTGACTTTCTATAATTCTTAGTGATTTAGAACATACTTTCATATGGTAACTTGGATCCCTTGATAACTTGGATCTCTTCTCCTGAAAACTGTCTACTCATACTATTTGACCATTTATCAGTTGGGGAACTGCATTTATTCTTGTAAATTTGGCTTTGTTCATCCTTGGAGATTCTGGAGAGAAGAACTGCAGTTGAAGCTTGAGGTGGGAGAAGATGGATCTGATGATATATGGCCTCAAGATTGAGGAGAGATGTGCTATGGGAGAAATGGAGACAGTTTAGGGAGAAGAAAAAAGAAAATGGCCAATAGTTAGATCATATACTTTGGAATATGGGATAGAGAATTAATTGAGGAAGAAAAAAATGTTTTGCCATGAAACAGTGAGGACACAGTAATGATTAAATAACAGGAATTTGTCATGTTCCCAAGAGGTATAACTTCTTTTACATTTTGGTTTTGTATCTCCTTTGCTCCAATATTATATTAATTGTCTGACCTTTCAATTTGGGACAGAACCATTTGAAGCTTATTGTTTTATATGGTATGAACCATTTATTAGTCCAAGCTTAATTTCTCCCATGTTGTCTTACAATTTTAAAAGCACCATGCTATGTTGTTAGATATCTAGCCCTTATCCTAGTTCTTGGTGTTCTTGGGATTCTTAAATCCAATGCCATTACATTCAATGAATTTTGAATCTTGTGTAATCTATTGTGCTAGTCAGCATTTTTATTTTTGTAAACTACAATCAAATTCTTTTGATAATTATTTCTTTGCAGTTTAACTTGAGTGTGGTATGTGTACCGTACTTCCATCCTATGTTTTTCATGATTGTCCTAGAGATATTTGATCTTGTGCACTTCCAGATTAATTTTAGTAGACCTTTGATAGTTTGATTGGAGTAATTTTTATTGGATGAACTTGCTCCATGAGAAACCATATGGCTTAGTAAATAAAGAGCTAGCTTTACAGCTCTGAACACCTAGCCAAATTCAAGTCCTTCTGACACACTTTGGCTATGTGACGCTGAAAGAGTCACTGAAAATCTCAATGCCTTAGGCAACTCACTAAGAGTCTAAATTGTGGAGAAAGTGCCAGAACAACAAGGAACTTCCTCCTTGGGGATTCCCTATAACAATGAAACAGTTCCATTCTCTAGCCCACACCTAGCATGGTACAACCTTGAACAATTGATTTGTCTAAAATTATTTGAGTTAATCTTTATTTTTTAAAGCAGATTTTATGGTTGTATTCATATAATTCCTGAGTGTGACTTTGTAGGTAGACTCCCACATCTTTTATAAATTCTGTAGTTGTTTTGAATAGAATTGTTTGTTCCATCTCTGTTTAGACTTGTTAATAATATACAGAAAGGTTGACCATTTTATGGATTTGTTTTATATTCTGTTACTTTACCAAAGATTTTAGTTCTTTTACTAAAGTTTACTAAACTAAAGTTTACTAAAGTTGGCACTGGGGTTCCCTAAAATATCACATCAACTGCAAAGGTGATAACTTTGTTTCTTCTTTACCTATAGTCATTCCCTCTCTTTTACCTCTTCTCTAATTGCTACGTCTAGCCATTTCTATTGTTCTATTCAACAGTAGAATTATCAATAAATATATTTTCTTTACCCTTAGATTTATTGGAAAGGCCTATTATGCCTCCCTAAAATAGATAAAGCTTTTAAGAAAATATAACATCCATCTATGTAAAAAAATAGAAAGTAAAGGAACAAAGGATGAAACCCCTTTATTAATAGAATCAACAGTCTTATCTAGAGATAGAGCTGAAAAAGCAGGAATTTGTCTGACTTCTCCCCAAATTCCATTGAAAAATGTTTAAAGCAAGGCTCAAAATGAATTCTGGAGAGACATAACCCACAAAAGGACAAACTAAAACAAATTTCCAACCCAAGATAACTTAAAAATGGCTGCAGAAAAGGTTTGTCTAATTTGGGCAAAAGGGTGGCGTCCAGCCCAGGCATGCTTAAGCAAGTCAGTGGAAGCCCTGGAACAGATCAGCAAACTATTTGAGTTGACACTTGGTCTGTCTCAGCAGGCCAGAACACAATGGGCCAGCTGTGAGGTCACCATTTCCAGTATAATAGGCAATGTACAAGCCCTAAACCTATCAACAGGAGATTCACCAAATGGTCTCCCCCAACCCAACAACAGGTGAGTTGTCAGTCCCAGTGACCTAGTCCCAGCCTCTAGTGCAAGAAACTGGTGACAGTGCCTTCTGTACCCAATGAGCAGAGGTCAGCTTTAAAAGTCACAAAATAGACTGGAAAAGGGGGGGAGGGAAGAGCCCTGATGATTGAATGCTACTATGGTGACAAAAGAATGCCTTTAAAAGCAGACTTGGCCAAATGGGGAAAAAGGGCACAAAAATTCACTGAAGAAAAAAAAACTCCTTAAAAAAGGAATTAGTCAAAGAGAAAAGGCGGTACAAAAGCTCACTGAAGAAAATAATTTCTTAAAAATAGGAATGGAGCAAATGGAAGCTAATGACTTTATGAGAAATGAAGAAACAATAGAACAATACCAAAAGATGAAAAAAAAGAAGACAATGTGTTGGAAAAGCAACAGACCTAGAAAATAATTCCAGGAGTGAGAATTTTAAAATTTTTGAACTACTTGAAAACCATGATAAAAAAGAGCCTAGACATCATGTTTCAAGAAATGATCAAAGAAAATTGCCTTGATATTCTAGTATCAGAAGAATTGGAAAGAATTTACCAATCATCTCCTAAAAGAGATGACAAAATAAAAACTCCAGGGAATATTGTAGCCAAATTCCAGAGCTCCCAGGTTAAGGAGAAAATATTGCAAGAAGACAGAAAAAAACTTAAGTATCATGGAGTATGTATAACCCAAGATC
>CM053775.1:42200415-42222706 GCA_028658325.1 Potorous gilbertii
GTTTTCCTTTTGGCATCTCTTTCTGGAGTTGATCAGTGGATTCTGGAGTTGATCAGTGGATTCTTTCAATGACTATTCTACCCTCTGGTTCTAGGATGTCAGGGTAGTTTTCCTTAATAATTTTTTGAAAGATACTGTTTAGGCTGCTTTTTTGTGGATTGAGGTATTTCTGGTGGTAGACCAACAATTCTTAAGTAGTATCTCCTGGACCTATTTTACAGGTCACTTGTTTTTCCAATGAAGTATTTCAATTTTCTTTTATTTGTCCACTCTTGATTTTGCTTGACTGATTTTTAATGTTTGAAAGTCATTAGCTTCCATTTGTCCAATTCTAATTTTTAAGGAATTGTTTTCTTCAGTTAGCATTTGGTTAATTCTACTTTTAAATGAATTGTTTTTTTCAGTGATCCTCACCACCCCCTCCCCCCAATTTGGCCAATTGTATTTTTTAAGGATTTATTTTCCACATTCAAATTTTGTCCTTCCTTTTCCAAGCTATTGACTATCTATTGCATACCTCTTATTTCCGCTCCAATTTTTCCTCTACCTTTCTTATTTGACTTTTAAAATCCTTCTTAAGCTATTCCAAGGAGGCTTTTTGGATTTGAGAGCAGTTCATATTCCCCTTTATGGTTTCAGCTTTGGGTATATCGACAATGTTGTCATCTTTTGAGTTTGTGTTTGATCTTCCCTGTCATCATAATAATTCTATGTGGTCAATATTCTTTTTTGCTTTTTGCTAATTTTCTTTGCCTATGCCATGTCTTTTAAAGTTGGTCTCTTCTGTTGGATCATAGGGGGCACTTCCTCAAGCTTCTTTTGCTGGGGTTCAGAGACATGGTCACTAATTTTGTGCCCCGGAACCTCAGGTACCAGCTGCTGGAGGCTCTAGGGTCTGGTGATAAGCTGGGGTCCTGGTAGTGATATCTGCCATTTGCTGAGGGCAGCTGGGGTTTTTCTGTGTTTCCCTGGGGCTGTGCTGAAGCATGTGGAGGTCTGTTGCTGGAGGATGCCTGACCACCCTGAGTTCTAGCACATGTGGTGGGTCTCTGAGTTAGAATTTGCCAGTTCTCCCTGGTGTGTTAAGGTACATGGATGGTCTTAGTGCTAGAGTTTGTCTGCTCTGCCACTCTGGATTTCTGGATTTCCTGCTCGTTTGTTGAGGTGGAGCCTGCTGCTGGCTTGCTGGGATGATTCTTTTCCTGGACTGTACTCCCCTTTAATGTGAATGATACAATCCTTATTTAGCAATCTTCTAAGTCTCCTGAATCAAAAAGACTAGTCTACCCCATCTTTCCACTGGCCCTACTGCTTCAGGATCAGTTCTGGGGCACTGTTTTATGGGTGTTTGGGGATAAGAATGGAAGAGAGACAGAGGTCTGCTGCTTACTCTGTCATCTTGCCTCCCAGAAGTTTCTCTATGGTACCTTTTAGTAAAGTGTCATTTCTTTGCTTATCTCTTTAAATTAGGTCTGTTTTTACTATTACTTTAAGGTCATGATGGTATTATACCTGGTATTTTTGTTGTCATTTACTGTCTTAGCTTCTTTGTTTTGCTTCAAGTGAAGCATACTAGATTCTACTCCAGTCCCTTATCTTGACTCTGTGTCTGTCTTCTTCTTGTCTCTTTCTTCTAAACAGCAAACATTCTGGTTTTTAATCCAGTCTGCTCTCTGCTTTCATTTTATGGGTAGTTTCATTCAATTCACATTCACAGTTATGGTTATTGTATATTTCCCTCCATCACTTGCTTAGTGTTCTCTCTCTCTCTCCTTTCACTCTCCCTCCTCAAAAGTTTTTTAAGCCTCTGACAGGGGCAACCCTTACTCTACCCTTCTTTCTGTCAGCCTCCAATTTTTCTGTTATCCAAGTTCCATCCTACTTAGGGTAATATGGATTTATATACCCAACTGAGTGTGTATATTATTCCCTCTTTAAGCCAATTTTAGTGCAAGAAAGGTTCAAGCATTGCTTGTCAGCCCCATCTGTCTCCTGCTGTAGAAGCTCTTCCTTTTACACTTCTTTCCTGTGAGATAGTTTGCTCTATTCTCCCTCTCCACTCCCTTTTCTCCTAGTGCATCTATCTTTCTCACTCCCTTAATTTTTCTTGTATACTCCCATCATTTCAACTCATCACCATGCCCTGTGCTTTGAGTGTGGGATTGGCATAAATTAATGAATGTTTCAGAAAATTCATCAAGAGGATATGTAGAATTTCAGTCCTACACGCAAATAACCTTGCTAATAAATACGTGAAATACTAATCCTACAAATAATTACAAGAAAATCAGAAGCATGTAGCAAGTACGTATATATATATACACATATATGTCGTATCAATTCAACACTCAAATAAAACCAAGAAATGTTAATCCCACAAATAAATATGAGGAAATCAGAACCATGCAGCAAGAATATCCTTTTGACAGCTGAGTGGAGGCTGGAAAGGAGAAATGACTTAAGGCATGGAGCCCAGTTAGGACACTCTTGCAGTTTACATGAAGAAGAGAGATAAGGTTATATAAGTAGAAAGATAAGGATGCTTGTCTGATATATCATTCAGGTAGTTATTATAAAACTTCACAACTAATTGGATATGGGAGCTGAGGGAGAGTGAGAGTCATGTGATATATAGATTAAAGAGATAGAAAAATATTTTCTGTTATAAACCTTTCAGGATGTTACAATATCCCTTTTGGACACTAGCTGTCAAGAAAAGACTATGCTATTTGACTCAATGAAATGAAACAGTCCAGTAATGATTGTTGACCAGTCAAAAGATAGAGAGATAGATGATAACTGATTGATAGAGAGATACATACATATATACATACATAACACATATATAAAAATAAATTCTAAAATTTTCAGTTGGAGAGGTGACAACTTGGAATTTGTCAAATAGATCAGGGCTTATGATTTCCAAAGCACTTTCTGTATATTTACTTATTTGATTCTTAGAGAAAAACTGTCATAAAATTGATTTTATTATCTTCATTTTACAGATGAGAAAACTGAGGCAGAAAGTGTTTGGGTGACTTTCCCAAGGTCATATAGCAAGGGAGTGCCTAAGATAGGACTCCTCAGGTTCTCCTGACTCCAAGTCCTATG
This sequence comes from Potorous gilbertii, assembly GCA_028658325.1. Taxonomy (NCBI): domain Eukaryota; kingdom Metazoa; phylum Chordata; class Mammalia; order Diprotodontia; family Potoroidae; genus Potorous; species Potorous gilbertii. The sequence continues at coordinate 42,203,527 of CM053775.1, forward strand.
CCCTAATCACCATGCATCTTAGGTAGGGCTTCTTTTTGGAAACTTGAAAATACCCAGATGAGGGAGTGGGGAATTATTAGTACATCTCTCTTACATGTGACTATTCCTAATTAGATTCTCATCAGGTTTTCACTCCTCTATGTCCCTCTTTGTTCTTCAACCCTCACTGCAGCAGAGTTGTGTGTCCTGTCTCCCTAAAGGGATAAAATGTCCTCACCAAATCTTGTTATACACCAGCATCACACATGCTCCAGACAAGGCTTTGGTGACCCACAGTTATTCTTTGTTTATAACTGGATGCAGAGCACATGAAACAATGCAGGGGCAAAAGGGAAAGATCCTAAATGGAAGAAAAAAATGAACACTGCTTTGGCAATAGTCGAGTGCTCAGAGTTTTCCTATGGTTTGTGATCTTTTGGGTTTGAATATGATTGATTATTTTCCATATTTTCCCTTTTGCTTATCTTTCTTTGGACTCATTCAAAACTTATAGAAAGAGATTGAAGCCTGCTTTCAATATTATGTGATTATGTATGTCTTCTTTGAGAATAGATAATTTTTCCTGTGTGGTTTTTGCCCTACCTTAGACACAGAGCCCAATTAGGACACTCTTGCAGTTCATAAGAAGAAAAGAAATGATGTTATATAAGTGGAGAGAAGGATGCTTGTCTGAGGCATCGTTCAGGTAGTTATTACAAAACTTGACAACTAATTGGATATGGGTGCTGAGGGAGAGTGAGGGCCATGTGATACACAGTATATAGATTATAGAGACAGAAAAATATTTTCTGTTATAAACCTTTCATGATATTGCAATATCTCTTTTGGACACTAGATGTCAAAAAAGACCATGCTATTCAAATCAATGGCAATTAAACAGTCCATTAGGGGTTACTGATTCACCGATGATTGGTCGCTATATATAGAGACACATACATACAAAGATAAGAGTAAATACTTAAATTGTCAGTCTGAGTGGTTACAATTTGCAATTTGTCATATAAATAAGGGCTTGATTTTTTGTTGTGTTGATGAGGCTTATGAAAGTGAAGAAGTTAATAGAAATAGAACTTAAAAATATATTGTTCATGTGTTTTTTTTTGAGAATTGGTTTTCAGAAGGACATGCCAGGTAGGAGATGGAGAGACAGAGACAAGTGGAGAGGGGTGGGAGGAGTGAGAGAGATGAAGAGAGTGGGGAGGCAGATTTGATTATTTAATTTATGGAATTTATTGAGTGCTCACTACATGTAATGTACTGTTCTAAGCAATGAGTTTAAAAGTATAAATAAGAAAAACAGTCTCAGTCCTAAGGGAGCTTACGTTCTAGCAAGGGAAGAGAAGACAATGTAGGGGAATTTGACAAACTGAAGGGAGACAATGATTACCAAGCAAGGTGGAGGTTCCAGGCAAGATGAAGTGTAAGCCCTCTCGTCATAAAATGTCTCCAATATTGCAGCTCAGAGTGACTGAAATGGTATTGATACCCCAGACAGTGATAGGGAAATTCAGAGGATGGAAAGATTTTTGGAGAAGGAAAATATATTCCCGTGTGAAATGTATTGTGAACATGGTGAGTTCGAAAGATCGATTTTAGACTAGCATGTAGGCATTTCTCCCTTCTTCAGACTCTTCCTTTCCTTTTGTAAGATAGTAGGGGGTGAGATGGAGGGGGTGTAGCATGTAGCAGTCCTTTGTTGAACTAAGACTGTGGTATTCTCCTAAAAATGGTATGAGAGGCAGGTATAATTCTAGTCAGAACAGCTGCCTCAAAGGAGGCAGTTCTTTGTTTTCCAGATTCACATTGCATTTGAATGAAGGGTTCATTACAATTAGACTCGGCTGGATATAAATAATAATATTATGGTAATGATCAGTAGTAGTAGTCGACAATGTTATCATCATCCATCATCATCATTTTTGTCATAGCTCCAGTGATAATAGAAATAGCTCTATAGTGCTTTAAGATTTCCAAAATAACATGTGTGTACACATATGTATACACACATATATTTGCTCATTTGATTCTTAGAGTAAATCTATTATCAAAGTGATTTTATTATGCTTATTGGAAAGTGTTCAGGTGAGTCTCCCAAGTTCCTGCTTATCATAAGATACTATTTATATTTATGAAGAAAACTCCCTTTATTCCTATGCTCTCTAGTATTTTTAGTAGGAATATGTGCTGTATTTTATTAAAAAAAAACTGTTTTGTATCTGTTCCAATAATCATATGATTTCTGTTGACTGTGTCACTGATATAGTCAATTATGCTGATAGCTTTCCTAATACTGAACCAGCCCTACATTCTTGGTATAAATACCTCCTCATCATAGTGTATGATCCTTATAATATATTGCTGTAAGGTCCTAGTTATTACTTTATTTAAAATTTTTGTGTCAATGTTCATTTAGGAAATGGGTCCATATTTTTCTTTCTCTTTATTCGCTCTTCCTCATCTAGGTGTCAGCACTATGTTTGTGTCATAAAAGTAATTTAGTAAGATTCTTTCACCTCTTTTCCCAACAGTTTACCTAATATAAGATTTAATTGTTCTATAAACATTTGGTAGAACTCACTTGTTTTGTGAGAACCATCTGGTCCTGGGGATTTTTTCTTCGGGGGATCATTGTCAACTTCTTTGTCTAAAATAGGGTTACTTAAGGTTATTCTATTTTCTCTTCTGTTAATCTGGACAATTTATATTTTGGTAAATGCTCATCCATTTCACTTAGATTGTCACATTTATTGTCATAAAATTGAGCAAAATAAGTTCTAATGATTGCTTTATTTCTATTTCATTAATGGTGAATTCACCCTTTTCATTTTTGATACTAGTAATTTGATTTTCTTCTTTTTTAAAAAAAATCCAATTAACCAATCTATTTAATTGTGAGATTTTTCCCCACATAAAACCAGCTCCTAGTTTTGTTTATTCATTGAATAGTTTCTTTACTTCCAGTTTACTAAACTCTCCTTTAATTTTCATGATTTCTGATATGGTGTTTAACTGGGGATTTTTAATTTGTTCTTCTTCTGCGCTTTTTTAGTTGCATGCCCAATTCATTGTTCTGGTTTTTTTTTTATATTTTGTTGGTGTAGATATTTAGAGAAACAAATTTTCCCCTACATACTATTTTGACTGTATCCCACACATTTTTGGTGTTTTGTCTCATTCTTATCTCTCTCTTTGATGAAATTATTTCTACGATTTCCTCTTTGACCTACTCATTCTTTCAGATTGGATTATTTAGCTTCCAGTTAATTTTAATTTACTGATCTATGGCCCTTTATTGAATGCAATTTTTATTGCATCATTGTCTGAAAAGGATTCATTAATATTTCTGCTTTTCTTCATTTGATTGTGAGGTTTTTATGCCCTAATATTGTTGTCAATTTTTGTGTAAGTGCCATGTCTGCTGGAAAAAAAAGTCATATTCCTTTTTATCCTCGTTCAGTTTTCTTCAGAGATCTATCATATCCAAATCACCTAAAACTCTCTTTACCTCTTTAATTTCTTTCTTGTTAATTTTGTGGTTAGATTTATGTAGTTTTAACAGGTGAAGTTTGAGATCCTCCAGACTTATAATTTTACTTTATACTTTCACCTTTAACTTATTTAACTTCTCTTTTAGAAATTTCGATTTCACACCATTTGACCTATGTATGCTTATTATTCATATTACTTCACTATCTATTGTACTTTTTAGAACTGTATAAAATGCTCAAAAGTAAATCCAGAAAAGCACAAATATTAAATGAATATTTTTGTGACCACTGAATGATGCAATTATAATCAATAAAATACCTTTGAAAAAGACAAAAACAATGAATGCTACAAATCACAAGAAAAATAATTTTATTAAAGATAATAACAGCAAGAAAACCAATGAAAAACAAAAATTCAGGATCAAGGCATAGCAATACTTATGTGAAAATTTATATCTTTAAAATCTTTTCAGGATGGAGCCAAGATGACAGAGTAAAAGCAGGGACTTGCTTGAGCTCTCCCCAAAAACCCCCCAAATACTTGTAAAAAATGACTGTAAACAAATTCTGGATCTGCAGAACCCACAGAATGATGATGTGAAGGTCAGCAGAAAGCATCAATTACAATAGGCTGGGAGCAAAGCACAGTTCAGTGTGGGCTGTACCAGCACAAATAGGATCTGAGCAGACCTTGGGGGTGGGGGGGCAGGGAGGGAGACCGATTCACCGACAGCTGTGGCAGTTTTCAGACTTCTCGACTCCAAAACACCAAGGACAAGAAGATCAGTGGAAAAATGCTTTTGGATCTGTGTGAGAGAGTAGTGTGGCAGGGCAGTGGAGGGGCAGAGGAGCCTGTCACAGCCACAGCAGTAGCAGTGGCAGTGGTAGTAGCCATTTCTGGGGGTCTAGACCCACAGATTGTGGGGGGATCACCCCTTCATCCCCACTGGAAGCAGAGAACTACCTTGACAAAGAGGTCAAAAGTAAAATAAAAACCATCTTGGCTCCACCCCCCATAAAGTACAGATTAACAAAATAGAAAGAAGTAAAACATAAAGCTAGTGCCATGTTTTTTCAATAGTTTTCAACATTCACTTCTGTTGGAGTTTAAATTCCAAATTTTCTCCCCATCTCTCTCCTCTACCAATCTCAAGACAGTGTGTAATTTGATATAGGCTGTATATAAACATTTATATTAAATCTATTTTCACATTAGTCATAAATGTAAAGAGGATTTAGAACCAATGAGAGAAACCATGAGACAGAAGAAACAAGAGAGGGGGTGGGGTGATGGTGGCAAATAATATGCTTTGATCTACATTCAGACTCCATAGTTCTTTCTCTGAATGTTGATAGCATTTTCCATCTTGAGTCTTTTGTAGTTGTTTTACATCCTTGCATTGCTAAGAAGAGATGTCTTATCAAAGTTAGTCATAGCACAATGTGGCTGTTACCATGTACAATGTTTTCCTGGTTCTGCTCCTTCCATTCAGCATCAGTTCATATAAGTCCAGGTTTTTTCTGAATTCTGCCTGTTCATTGTTTCTTATGGAACAGTAGTATTCCATTCTATTCATATACCACAACTTGTTTGGCCATTCTCCAATTAATGGGCATCCTCTCAATTTCTAATTCTTTACTGCCATGAAAAGAGTTGCTATAAATATTTTTGTGCATGTGGGTTCTGTCCCCATTTGTATTTCTTTGGGATACAGACCTAGAAGTGATATTGCTGAGTCAAAAGGTATGCAGTTTTACAACCCTTTGGGCATAATTCCGAATTGCTCTCCAGAATGGTTGGATCAGTTCACAATTCTACCAACAATGCATTAGTGTTTCAATTTCCCAACATCTTCTCCAGCAGTTATCATTTTCCTGTTTTGTCATGTTAGCCAATCTGATAGGTGTGATGTGGTACCTCAGAGCTGTTTTGATGTTCATTTCTGTAATCAATAGTGATTTAGAACATTTTCATATGACTATAGATAACTTTAATTTCTTCCTCTGAAAACTGTCTGTTTATATCCTTTGACCATTAATCAATTGGGGAATGACTTGTATTCTTATATATTTGACTCAGTTCTTTCCATATTTTAGAAATGCGGGCTTTATCAGAGAGACTGGTTGTCTAAAGGGAGCAAGGGATGAAAGGAGAGAGGGGGGAAGGGAGAGAGAGAGAGGAAAAAGAGAGAGAGAGAGAGATGTGGGTATTATTTGATTTATGGCATTTATTGAGTGTTAACTACAAGCGACGGACTGTTCTAAGTGAAGGGTTTGAAAAATAAGCAAGAAAACCAGTTTCACCCCTAAATGAGCTTGCATTCTAGTAAGGGAAAACAAGACAACCTGGATGAACTTGAGAAACTAAGTAGAGAAGGTGATTACAAAGCGAGGTGAAGGTTCCAGGCAAGATGAAGTGTAAGCTCCCTTGTCATGAGATATCTCTAATGCTGCAGCTCAGTGGGGCTGAAGTGGTGTTGATGTCCCAGACAGTGAGAGGGAAATTCAGAGGATGGAAAAATTTGAGGAGAAGGGAAATAGATTCTCTTGTGAAATTTATTGTGAACACGTTGAATTTGGATGATCCATTTCAGACTAATACGCAGGCATTTCTCCCTTCTTCAGAATCTTCCTTTTTTTCCTCAGACAGTAGAGGGATGGTTTTCAGCATGTAGCAGTCCTTTGTTGAGCCAAGACTGTGGTATCCTCCTAAGGATGGTATAAGGGGCAGCTATGGTTCTAGTCAAAACAAGAATGTCTAAGGATACTGTTGAATATTTTTATTTTTCCCAGACTCATGTTAGTATTTGCATGAATGGTTTATTTCAATTAGACATACCGAGATGTAAATAGTAATATTATGGTCAGTTGTAGTAGTCATCATCGCTATCATTGTCATCATCATCCATAATCATCATCATTGTTGTAATAGAGGTAAATAGCACCAGTACTAGTGATGGTAGTTATTGCTTTCATTTATATAGTGTTGTTAAGATTTCCAAGACATTTTACACGTATTTGCTCATTGGATTATTAGAGTATCTCTTTTATGAAAGTGATTTTATTATTCTCATTTTATAGCTGAGGAAATTGAGACAGAAAATATTCAGGTGATATTCCCAAAGCCACATAGCAAGGGAATGCCTAAGGCAGTACTCGACCTCCAATTCTCCTGATTCCTCTGTACTAATTATTGTGCACCTGAGGTGGGGCTTCTTTTTTTGGAAACTTGGAAATCCCTAGGGATTATTAATATTGCATCTCTCTTACATGAGACTGTTCTTAATTAGATTCTCGTAAGGTCTTCCCTCCTCTCTGCCCCACGTTGTTCTTTAGCCCTGTCTGTAGAAGAATTGTATGCCCTGTCTTCACAAGGGGATCAAAAGCTCTTGCCAAACATGATTTAGATACAAAGGCTGATATTATAAGCAAACTAGGAGAGCAAAGAATTATTTATTCATCAGATTTATGGAGAATGGAAGAATTTATGACCAAATAAAAGATAGAGAACATTATGAAATGCAAAATATTTAATTTTGATTACATAAAATTGAAAGTTTTTGCACAAAGCCAATGCAATGAAGATTAGGAGGGAAGTAGAAAACTGGGAAAGAATTTTTGCAACCAGTTTCTCTGATAAAGCCCTCATTTTTAAAATATGTGGACAACTGAGTCAAATTTACAAGAATACAAGTCATTCCCCGATTGATTGTCAAAGGATATGAACAGGTAGTTTTTCAAGGGAAGAAATTAATGTTATCTATAGTCATATGAAAAAAAATGCTCTAAATCACTATTGATTAGAGAAATGCAAATTAAAACAACTTTTCAGTTATGGCATCATACTTATCATATTAGCTAACATGACAAAACATGAACATGATAAATGTGGGAAAATTGCAACATTGTTGGTGGAGTTTGTGAATGGATCCAACTAACTATTCTGGAGAGCAATTTGGAATTATGCCCAAAGGGTATGAAAGTATGCATACTTTTTGACCCAGCAATACCATTTTTAGGTCTGTATCCCAAAGAGATCGTAAAAATATGAAAAGGACCCACATGTATAAAAATATTTATAGCAGCTCTTTTTGTGATGGTCAAGAATTAGAAACTGGGGGGATGTCCATCAATTGAGGAATGGCTGAACAAGTTGTGGTATATGAATGTAATACTATTGTGCATAAGAAATGATGAGCAGGCTGACTTCAGAAAACCCTGGAAAAACATAATTATACAAACTGATGTTGAGTGAAATGAACAGAACCATGAGAACACAGTAGTGTTTACACAGTAGTAATCACATTGTGCAATGACTGACTTTGATAGACTTAGCTTTTCTCAGCAATGTAAGAATTTGAGACAACTCCAAAAGACTCATGATGGAAAATGCTATCCACATCCAGAGAACGAACTTGGGAGTGTAAATGTGAATGGAAGCATGCTATTTGCTCTCCTTTTCTTTTGTTGTTTTGCTGTGTTTCATCCTTCTCACAGTTCTTCCCATTAGTTCTAATTTTTCTTTGCATCATGACTAATGTAAATTAAATATGAATGTGCAAGTAGAGTCTATATCTGATTGAATGTTGTCTTGAGGTGTTGGAAAAGGAGGAAGAGACAATTTGGAACTCAAAATCTTATGGAAATGAATGTTGAAAACTAAAAATAAATTAATTAATTAAAAAAAACATTTTCACCAAATCTTGCAATACACCAGCAACACATACACCAGAGAAGACTTTGGTGACCCAGACATATTTGTTGTTTATAACTGGACACAGAGCATAAGAAACAAAACAGGGGCAATTTCTTCCTAACCAGAAGAAAAATAGTTCAAATGAACCCTGACTACTTTGGCAATAGCCAGGTGCTCACAGTGATCATATGGTTTGGGATGTTTGAAGCCTGAACATGATTGGTCTTAATATCTAATCATCACTGCATTCCTAGCATAAATTCCACTTGATCCTAATAATTGATTTTTTGGATAAATCACTGTAACGTATTTGATAGGATTTTATGTTTGTTTATTTGTTTTTTAATTTTTGAGTCAACATCCATTTATAATATTGGTCTATAGTTTTCTTTCCAAGTCTCATCTTTCACTAGTTTAAGTATTAGGACAATATTTGTTTTACAAAAGAACTTTAATGGGATTCTTTATTTTTCAGTTTTTAGGAATATTTTGCTTGGAGCCAAAATGGCGGAGTGAAAGCAATGACAAATTCCTTCAGATACCTCTAAAAAGTGAATCTGAACAAATTTTAGAGTGGCAGAATCCACTAGGAGACAGAGGATGACAGATTTCTAGACCAAGACAGCCCAGAAGGTCGACAGGAAGGATCTTTTACCTGGGGCTGGGGGAGCACAGAGCACACAGGCTGTACCAGTAGGGACTCCACCATATTGAAGCAGAGTGGGAATGACCCTGGGTGGGCTGAAGCGAAGCAACAGTGAAGATTCTAAAAAACCCAGGACGGGAGTCCAGAGGAACTGAGTGAGAGAGAAGTACAGGACTCCTTGTAACAGCAGTAGTCACTTCTGAGACTATCAGTCCACAGATTAAATGTTTGAAAGTCACCTACTTGAACTTTTAGGAGCCAAGATGGTAGATTAAACTGTAAGCGCTCTCATCTTCTCCTTGTTGACATTGAAAAACATGGAGAATATTTCCCCAGGAAAAGTCCTGGAATAGTGGGATCATCAGAAGGGGCACAGCAGTCTCTCAGCTTGGGAGGCTAGGAAGATTGATGAGAAGAGTATCTCTTGCTGTGGCTGAAGGGGACCAGCGCAGGACTGGAGTTGTCACAGACAGCCTCATTCAGAAAACCAGGAGGACATCCTGAGCCCCAGGTGGGAGGGGGAGAAAATTTAAAACATATGAAAGTGAGTGTTGAAAACTGAAAACAAATTAATAATAATAAAAATGAACATTTTGCTTAATGTAAATATATATGTAGATTCTACATCAGATTGCCTACTGTCATGGGAAAGGGGAGGAGGGAGGGAAGAAAATTTGGAACTTGAAAGCTTGTGTAATTGGATGTTGCAAACTAAAAATAAATTAATTAAAATATTTTGTGAGTGATGAGTACTAATTGTTCTTTAAAAGTTTGGTGGATTTCTCTGGTTAATCTATCAGATACGGTAATATTTTTGGTAGTTCTTTTACAAATAGACCTATTTACTTTTCAGAGATTGTGTTACTTATGATTTCTCATTGGTCTTCTCATAGTTTGGATAGTTTATATTTCTGAAGATATTTGTCTGGTTTTTTTGTGTTCTCCCTTTTGTCAGCATACAAATGGATTATATAAATGTTTTATATAAAAAGGATAGTTAGAACATACATACATACATACATATATATATATATATATATATATATATATGTTCTGACTATTCTTTTTATTTCTTCTGGGTTTGCTGTGATTTTGCCTTACTCTTTTGATATTATATTGAATGTTTTGCTTTCTTCTTTTTTAATGACATTAGCTAAGGGTTTATTAATTTTGTTTTTTTAAAAACTAGCTTTTTGTCATTTCTATGATTTTTGTTTCTAATTACATATTTTATGCTTATGTTTGGTTTATTTAGTATCCAATTTTAAATGTATATTCAGTTTATGAATAATCTCTTTTGTTAATGTATTTTCGTAAGGATATGATTTCCCCCTCCCCTTAGGACTGTTTTAGGAGCATCACAGAAATTTTAGGGAGTTTTTTCATCATTATCATTTTCCTTTACATAGTCATTGTTACTGTGATTCTTGCATTGGCCTAATCGTTATTTAAAATTTCATTGCTGAGTATTAGTTTGGATCATTATCTTTTGTTTTTGGTACTGGAAAAAATCTCTAACCGTATTGCATTATGATATGAAAAGGATATGTTAATTATTTCTGTCTTTTTTATATTTGTTTGCAACATCTCTGTGCCTTAATACATGTTCAGTTTTCTATAATTCCCATGTAGTGCAGAGAAATATGTATATTCTTTTGCTGTCCCATTCAGAAGATGTCAAAAATCTTTTAAGTTTAGTTTCTTCAGAGATTTGTTCAATATCTTATTTTCCCTTTTGTAATCTTTCTTTTAGGCTTATCTATAACTTACAGAAAGAGACAGAAGTCTGCTTTCAGTATCATGTTACTGTGTCTTTTTTAAGCATAGATAATGTTTCCTATGTGAATTTGGAAGGTAAGTCATGTGGTGCATGTAAGTTTATTCCAGATATTGCTTTGTTGTCTATTGGTGATTTTTTGGCACAAAATACTTTATTTATTCCTTTTTATATTTTGAATATTTATTTTTGCTTTTTCTGATAGCATGATGGCAACTGTTACTTATTTTGGATTCTTTTGATCCATAGTGTATTTTTTCCATGTCCCTAGTTTTATCTTATGTGTCCTTTTTAAATAAAGAAATTAATTTATTTTTATTTTTCAATATTCACTTCCACAGGTTTTAACTTTTCTCTGACTCCCTCCCTTTTCCCCTTCCCAAGATAGTGTGCAATCCAATATAGGCTCTACATATAAATTCTTATTAAATATATTTTCACTTTAGTCATGTTGTATAGAAGAACTAGAATGAATGAGAGGAACCATGAGAATGAAAACAAAACGAAACAAAATAACCAAAAAGAGAGAGAGATCAAATAATCAGACTCCATATTTCTCTCTGTGGATGTGGATAGCATTTTCCATCGTGAGGCTTTTGGATATGTTTTAGGTCTTTGCATTGATGAAAAGAGTTAAGTCTATCAAAGTCAGTATTGCACAATGTAACTGTTACTGTGTACAGTGTTCTGGTTCTGCTTACTTCACTCAGCATCAGTTCGTATAAGTCTTTTCAGGTTTTTCTGAAGTTTGCTTGCTCATCATTTCCTAAAGTACAATAGTATTCCATTACATTCATACACCACAACTTATTCAGCCATTCCTCAATAGATGGACATCTCATCAATTTCTAACTCTTGGCCACCATAAAAAAAAACAACAAAACCTGCTATAAATATTTTTGTACACGTAGGTCCTGTCCCCATTGTTATGATCTCTTTGGGATACAGTACTGGAAGTGATATTTCTGGGTCAAAGGGTATGGTCATTTTTGTAGCACTTTGGAAATAGTTCCGCATTGTTCTCCAAAATGGTTGGATCATCTCACAGCTCCATCAACAATGAATTAATGTTCCAACTCTCCCACATCTTCTCCAGCATTTATCATCTTGGTGTTTTGTCATGTCAGCCAATCTGATAGGTGTTGTTTTGATTTGCATCTCTATACTCAATATTGATTTAGAGCATTTTTTATATGACTATAGATAGCTTTAATTTCTTCCTCTGAAAACTGCCTATTCATATCTTTGACCATTTATCAATTGGGGAATGACTTGTATTCTTATAAATTTGACTCAGTTCTCTATGTATTTTAGAAATGAAGTCTTTATCAGAGACACTGGTTATAAAAGTTATTTTCCAGCTTTCTGCTTCCTTCTAATCTTGGTTGCATTGGCTTTGTGCAAAAACTTTTCAGTTTCATGATACCCTCTGTCTCTTGTTTGATCATAAATTCTTCCCTTCTCCATAAATATGACAGGTAAACAGTTCCTTGCTCTTCTAGTTTTCTAATAGTATCAGCCTTTATATCTAAACTGAATACCCATTTGGACTTTATCTTGGTATGGGGTATAAGATGTTGGTCTGTGCCTAGTTTTTGCAAATAGTGAGTTCTTATTCCAGAAACTGGAGTCTTTGGGTTTATCAAACAGTAGTATTCCATTACATTCATACACCACAACTTATTCAGCCATTCCTCAATAGATGTACATCTCATCAATTTCTAACTCTTGGCCACCATAAAAAAAAACAACAAAACCTGCTATAGTCATTGACTGCTGTGTCATGTGTACCTCACATATTCCACTGATCTACCTTTAGGTGTTTCATGCTGCTGTTGTCTGAGGTGGTTCTAAATATCTACAAGTTTTTTGTTCTTCCAAGGTGGTATGATCTAAGGAGAGGTGTGGTCACTACTTTCCTTTGCTGTGCTCTGATTCATGAACCACACTCTTTTCCAACATAGAAGTGTGACCATAGCCCCCTCTCCTGATAGTGCTTTTCCTTGCCCTGGGATTGAAATGCAGCATTGTGTATGGGCAATAGACAAGAGTGCTGCTTTCAGTGCTAGCAAAGACTCTCTTTTAATCACCTTCTGATCACTTGTATTACCACTTTACTGTCTGTGGGCTAAGAGCTCTGGAACCCCCTGTTACCATCAATTCAGTCATCCCTGAGTTCTACTTCTGGCTTGCCTGAGTGTGGCCTGTACTGGAGTGGGCTGTGGTCTCACCCCATGGGAGACACATTTTCTGCTAACCTTCCAAGTTGTTTTGGACCAGAAAATTGTTTCACTCAATCTGTTTCTTTTTGTTTCTTCTACCTCTTTAGAATTCCTTTTGAGGCATTATTTTAACACTGTTTGAAGGAAAATTTTGGAGAGCTCAGCTAAGTCTATAACTTTCCTCCTCGATCATGGCTTGTCCCTCCTTTATGCTTCCACAGATCGGTTGAAGTCATTCTTAGTTGGTCTCATGACTCTATTCTAGTCAGTATTTTTAAAAAGGCTCTGAATTTTGTGTTGCACGTTTTATGTCATCCACAGCAACAACAACTATATTAACTATTATCTAGCTTTTAAATTTTGTGAAGCACTTTCTCTCTGTTGTATCATTTGATTCCCCACTGTAATCCTGTGGGATTGAGGCTTTTGTTGGTCCCATGTTAAAGATGAGAAAATGCAGGCAGACAGCAGGTAGCAAAGAAGTTTAATCTGGATGGGGTCCAAGAACATGAGATGAGAGGGACTGTTTATCAGGAAAGTAGAAGATGTTCAGAGCCTAAGAAAACATATTGTGACAGCCAGTGTAATTACACTGGGAGTATGGCCTGGGAATAGCCATAAAGCTGAGAATGTGAGAACTGGGCACAAGGATATCATAACTAAGAAAGCCCTTACATCAAAAAAGGTGAGAAATAGGAATGGCCCTAAAACCACAGAATTTCAGAGATGCCAGGGCCCATGGAATACAGATAGCTCAAACAGTTTATAAAGTACTTGACAAATATGGTCTCATTTTACCTTTACAAAATAACCAAGTGAGGTAGGTGCTATTATCAGCCTCATTTTATACATGAGGAACCTGAAATAAAGAGGGTTTAAGTGATTGGTCCAGGGCCACACACCTAGCCATTCTCTGAGGCCTGATTTGAAGTCAGGCCTTTCTGATTCCAGTTCTAGGGCTCTAACCCCTGTGTCACCTAACTTCCTATCTTGAGAGCTCAGAGGTTTCTTAGTAAACATAAAACCCTAAATGAGAAACAGCTCAAAAACACTTGTGTTTTCTCTGTCCAATGGGCTAAGATAAGCCCAAGGACAGGGTAATTTAGAAATATTTATAACATGATAATCCTTCAGTAAAATTGATATTAGCACTTTGTGGTTGTTCTAAATTAAAACGTAGATTCTGCGACAAAGAGAGCAAGAGAGAATAAGGAATCAGAGCAGCTTATATGGATAAAAGAAAAATGAAGAACAGTAAAGGACTTCCATGCAGTGCCATGATCAGGTAAGACAGGAATGGATGCTACTATGAGTGTTGATTAATACAAAGCATTTTTTAAAGTAAGGTGTTAATTTGAAAAGGATTAGAAAGGAATCAACCTTTGTGCTTTGTAATCACTGTATTATCAAGCTCCATAAGCAGCAAATTAAATATTTTTTTAATTAGCTTAGAAGACAGAAAAGTCTAGAATGTCAGAATACTGTAGGGTAGGGCCCTAGGACTTAGATTGTCAAAGCTGTTGGAGGACTTTGAATATAGTTTGTCTTGTCTGGAACATGCCACAGAGATGGAAGTGTCAGAACTGGGAGGACATTTAGAAAAAGAGTTATCCGTGAAAGGAGAGCCCTTACACTATAGAAGTTCAGAAGCAAGAGAAGGTATAAAAACATGGGATATTTGAGGTGGGAGGGATCTTAGTATATAGGTGATAGTTAGCATTTATGTACTTCTTTATAGTTGGCAGATCCCTTTGTAGCCCGTATAACATGAGGTTATCCTCAAAAGAAATTGGTAATCTGGGTGTTATTATTATACCCATTTTACAGATGAGGAAACTGATGCAGACAGAGCTTAAGGGATTTGCCCAAGGTTATAAACCTAGTTTGTTTCTGAGGTCAAATTTGAAGTCAGCTCTTTCTGACTCTGGGCCCAGGCCTCTAAGCATTCTGCCAACTCACTTCCTATCTTTAAAGCTTTATGGGACCTTGGAACACCAAAGCTTACTAAGCCTCAGTTTCTACAACTAAAAGTAAATATAATATCTCCAGGGGAAGGTGGGAGAATCAGAGGATACTGCATATATAAACCAGGATTGGATCTGTTCTTTGAATCCATATTCATACTGGCAGCACAGGACCCCAGAGGTCTTCTACTGAATTTCCTTTCAGGGATTTAGACGTAGACCTGAAGTCTTGATTGGGTGATGGAGAACAGATCATGGCTTACAATCCCCCAACTGTGTGCTTCCTCTATGAATGTCAGTTGATATTATTTAGCCACCAGGGTTAATTAATAGAAGGGTACATATTTTCTGCTATGGTAGAGTTATTATGGATGATGTCTTTTTATTCGTGTGTAAATTGGATTTAAGTGAGGAAGTTGTATGAAATCATTGACCTCACTGTCTCCTCTAAAGTCATCACAGTCTTGTGTCAGGACAGAATCATGACAGCTGGTGAAGGCTCAAGACGCAATGGAGAACCTTGGCTTCTTCGATGTCTAACCAAGCTCTAAGCACTCCACAGAGCCTACTTCAGCTGCCGTCATGGCCTTTGGAGCAAATTGTTCTCATCCACCCATTCCGCCAGGGGATGTCTTCACATGCTTGCGGTAGACACCCTCCATAAGAGATAAGCATCTCCCAACTCACCGTTGAGTTTGAGACCCTTTGATTACCCTCAACCTGGTTTAACCTATCTGCTGAAATGGTTTATTGGGGTATGGTCACTGCTTATGCTACAGTTTCTTGGAATCACAGGTGAGAGTTGGGTAGAATAGATGGACACCAAAGGTGGAAAGCATCCCTGAAAAGGGCTTGACAGTCCTCATATCAGATGTACTAGGCTTCCCTGAACACATCTAAATATTCCAGGTTACATGGCAAGAGGAGGTTATCTCCTAGGAGTTCAAGGGACGCCTCCATTGTCCATCAGCATAAAAGTAAAGGAAATAGATTG
This sequence comes from Potorous gilbertii, assembly GCA_028658325.1. NCBI lineage: Eukaryota > Metazoa > Chordata > Mammalia > Diprotodontia > Potoroidae > Potorous > Potorous gilbertii. The sequence continues at coordinate 42,219,314 of CM053775.1, forward strand.
TCCTGTGACAGTGACAGGGGAGCCTCTCTCTTAGTCATTGCTGGCAAGATTCTTGATAAAATCCTCCTTAATAGACTGATCCTTTACCTGGAAGATGGTCATCTACTTGAGAGCCAGTGTGGCTTCAGAAAGAGTTGAGGAACAGTTGATATGGTGTTTGCTGTCTGACAACTCCAGGAGAAATACCAGGAAAAGAACAGAAGTCTGTACACAACGATAATAGTTATGACCAAGGCCTTTGACACTGTGATTCATGAAGGCTTATGGAAAATTATATCAAAATTTGGTTGCCCAGAGAAGTTCGTCAGCATCGTATGTCAATTTCATGATGGCATGTTTGCCCAGGTTCTGGATGGTGGACAATGCTCTCATGCCTTCCCAGTCATCAATGGAGTGAAACAGGACTGTGTGCTTGCTCCCACGCTTTTTAGATGATGTTTTTAGTCATGTTGGCAAATGTTTTCAATGAAGATGAGCACAGTATCAAGGTCAGTTACCATACTGATGGTAAATTCTTCAACTTGAAAAGGCTGCAAGCTAAGACCAAAGTGGAAGGAGTGTAGTGGCATGATTTTCTGTTTGTAGATGATTGTGCACTCAATGCAGCCTCTGAATCTGAGATGCAACAAAGTATGGATCAATTCTCTCCTGCCTGTGCTAATTTTGGCCTAATAATTAACACCAAGAAAACTCAGGTGCTCCATCAGCCAGCACCCCTCCATGTATATGTGGAACCATAGGTTACAGCAAATGGCAAAGTTTTGAATGCTGTGGATAAATTCACTTACCTTGGAAGTGTACTTTGCAGGGATGTACACATTGATAATGAGGTTGACACATGCATTGCCAGAGCTAGCTCAGTGTTTGGGAGACTCCAAAGGAAAGTACGGAAGAGAAGAGATTAGACTGACAAACAAACTGAAAGTCTACAAAGTCATTGCGCTGACCTCATTGTTGTATGCCTGTATAATCTGGATAGTCTACCAGAGCCATGCCAGGAAACTGAATTGCTTCCATTTGAATTGACTTAGGGAGATTTTAAAGATTACCTGGCAGGATAGGGTACCAGACATTAAGTTCCTTACTCAAACTAAACTGCTAAGCATTCAAACTATGCTTCGAAGAGCACAACTCCGATGGGCTGGACACATTGCTTGAATGCAAAATGTATGCTTGCCAAAATAGCTATTTTATGGATAACTCACACAGGGCAAGTGTTCCTATGGTGGGCAGAAAAAGCGATCCAAGAACATCCTCAAGGTCTCTCTTAAGACTTTTGGAATTGATTGTGTGACATGAAAGACACTGGCAGAGGACCACTCAGCCTGGCATACTCACATCAGAGAAGGTGCTGTATTTTATGAGCAAAGCAGAATTGAGACAGCTCAAAGGAAACACAGGATGTGCAAATTTAGAGTATTCACCCCAAATGTTCACAGAGACTATTTGTGCCCAATCTGTGGTAGAGCATTCCGAGCTCGTATTGGTCTGATCAGCCACAGTCGGACACACTGAAACTTCACTTTATTATGGTGATGTCATTTTGATCCTCTTCGAAAACAGTGGACAACAACCAACCAACCAACCAAGAGTTAGTACAAAAAAACCTAACCTTGGAAAAGGTCACATGGAAAAGTCTGTGATGATTTCCCCCTTTATGTCTCTTGGAAGTTTCCCCTCTAGGGTGATCTTAGGGAGGTGGGGGGCACTGGAGAGGGACAGTGAGTTCTTTTGACTATTCAAGAGCTCAGTTGATGCTACCAGCATTTATTAAGTGCCTATAGTATGCCCAGTGATGTGCTCAAGCACCTCTCCTCTGTGCCTTGTATTTTCCATCAGGTGAAATAGTCTGTTCTGTATTTGCTCTACTGTGAGCTTGACTGATCTCATGAAATACAAAGTTCCTTTCCCCTTTCATTGTGTAAACCTAGACAGAAGAGAAATACTGATTTGCTCTGGGAAACAATGTGTGTGAGTAAAAGCTCTCCAGGGAGACACAGGTATCTATTGAAAAGAACACTGTGACTGGTGGCTGCAGTGTGTGTGGCAGTGATCACTGGCAGTTTCTCTCCTTTGTCCCAGGTGGGGGATGTGGGAAATGCTCCTCTGGATTTTTTAAGGGCAATTCTCAAGCACTTCCCCCCTTCATTGCTCCCCTTCTCCCACTCCACCTGTGAGACTCGATTTCATTTTTCTTTCCTTTTTTAAAGTCTTGGTGATCTGGTTACAATTGAGTTCCCTTGTGTTGATTTCTTCTTTATAATTTGTTGTTGCTGTTGTTGTTGTGTTGTGTGTAGAAATGGCAAACTCAGCAAATACAAACCCTGTGCACAAATTATATAGATTTGTAATGGAAGATGTCCTCAGTGATGTCAGAGAAATTTTTCTCTTTGATGATGTAGATGCACAAGTCCTTATGGAATTAAAAACATTATGGGAGAATAAGTTGATGCAATCTAAGGCAGTGGATGGATTTCATTCAGAAGAACAATGTTGAATACAAGTACATCAGCAGCAACAGCAGCAACATCACCATCATCACCACCATTGACAAGCACAACCCCAAAACCAACACCAACAACAATAGGTCCTTATCCCTGCATCATAGCAGGCACCACCACCTCAAGTTATTGCAGCAGAGTATAAGTTGGGACAACTCACGAATCTCTCAAGTATGAGCCCTGCTGCCACTACTGCTACCTTGGTACTGCCTACTGGCACTTCCCACTGCCTAACTCCTATTCTGTCCAGCAGATAATAACTAATTCAGGCTGGATTCTACAGGTATTCAGAACTGCCAGTGGTGCCCAGCACATCCTTCAACCACAGCAGTCAGTGGTTTTGCAGAGCAGGTGACACTACAGATGCACCATTATACAACAGGTTTGGGCTCCTGTTTCTGGAGTGACACCTCCACTAACAGGTCAGTGGTTTTGCAGAGCAGGTGACACTACAGATGCACCATTATACAACAGGTTTGGGCTCCTGTTTCTGGAGTGACACCTCCACTAACAGGTGTCATGATACAACGTCAGTAGATCTTATTTACAGGAAATAAGACATGAGTCCTACCTACTACAACAGCAGCTCCCATTGCAGCATAAGCAAAAATCATGGTGAGTGGTCAGCAGCAACCACAGCAGCAACCTGATCATCCACAAGCTCCTTTGGTGCTACAAGTAAACGGGACTCAACACACTTCATCTGAAGAAGAGGAAGATTATGATGATGAAGAAGATGATAAAGAAAAAGATGGAGAAGATGGACAAGTCAAAGAGGAACCCCTGAATAGTGTGGATAATGTGAGTGATGAAAGACAGGAACAATTTGATGCAGAGCATGTTGTTGTGTGCCAGATCCACAGATCCACAGAAATAAAAACAAGTGGAAGTT
>CM053775.1:42223206-42243378 GCA_028658325.1 Potorous gilbertii
CATTAAAGGGGCCATACCTTGACTACTTCTTAAACAAGCCTATTCACTGAATGGGCATCACCTCACCTTAAGTGAGTACCTGAATAGACCTTGGCTAAAAGGGTCAAGGTCTCCGAGTGCATCCTGGGCCATCTCCAGGCATCCTGATGAATATCTAGTCACTGGATTCAGATGACTCTGGAGGAGAAGTGAGGCTGGTGACCTGCACAGACCTCTCTCATTCAAAACAAAGTCAAGTGCAAATCATGTCATCATTTCTCTGATGGCCTGGTCTTGTTTAGCAAAAAAGGAGAACACAACAACCACTGAATCCCACAGAGATCAAAAAAGGAAAAGGATCTATATGCACAGGATAATTTATAGCAGCTCTTTTTAGGGTGGAAAAACCTGGAAAGACTTACATGAACTGAGGCAAAATGAAGTGAGCAAAACTACCAGAATATTATATAAAATAATAGCATTACTATACAATGATCAACTATGAATGACTGCTATTCTTAGCAACACAATGACGCCAGAAGATTATGAAGGACTTCGGATGACATGTGACATCCACCTCCAGAGAAAGAACTGATGGAATCTGAATGCAGAATGAAAGATGCTTTAAAAAAATTCTTTATTTTTTTTGGAGGGGTGGTTAATATGTGTTTTTATTCACAATACAGGTAACGTAGTGTAAAGGGCTAAAGGAAGTGCAAGTCCTGTGATCAAGGCCATGGCTGAGGCATAGCCTGTTCCCGTGGGATTTGTGCTTACACAAACCCTGGCACAAGCTCTCCATGACCCTGGAACTTGATGTTCCTGCAGATACTGACATTCTTTGCAGAAAAGTTACAATTGGGTCTGGGAACTCAGGAAATAGCTTCAGGAGCAAGAAGAGCCTCGTTACTTGCTTCAGGCACAAGGACGTGGGTAAGTCATGAGATGGTGAAGTAATGGGATGAGTTCAGCCTGCACACGATTGTGGTTACAGCCTTTAAAATCCCTGATTCTCAGCTGAATAAACGGAGTTGGCTGACATCCTGCCTTCCGTCTCATCCATTGCTTCTGAGACGAGGGTCTTGCTGGTCAAGACCCTCTACCCGAGGAATTCCTAGGTGAAAGGAATCCTACAGATCTGAATGGCTTGACTCATTGGGTGGTGAACGTGCTGGTTGCGTCTGGAGATGTCCGAAGACCTTGGTTAGGTAAGAACTGGCAGACAGCTGCGGACCACAACAGCTGGCGCCTGAACAGGGACATGAATAAAAGCCAGTCCTTGGGAAAATGAGAAGACTCTTTGAGTGCCCCATTATGGGGGAGTAGCGGGAAGACATGGGGAGTGAGGTATCTATCTCCGTAATAAAGCCCACAGATCAGGACTCATTCTTCCAAAGGATATATACGTTAGCGAAGGGCCTCGAAAAAGACCCCTGTACCTTGTGAGGACTGTCGTCAATGGGAGGAGGGAAGACAGTTCTGGAGGAGTGCAATCACAAGAGAAGAAATCACCTCATGGATCTTGAGTCTCCAGAAGCAAACTGAAGGGGTAAGTATCCTTCAGTGAGGTAAGAAAAAGTTTTCTTATGGGGCTGACAGCTTCTGTCACCAAAATATCCAGTATGGATACTTTCATGTGGATCATATATAAGATCCTTAAAAAGCAAGGCTGCTCAGTGCAACTTAAAAAAATAAGACAATTCATAGAAACAGTACCAGTGACATCTCCCTGGGTCAACCAGAGACCTCCAGTAACTTTGGAGGCTTGGATAATAGTAAGAGAGCAATTGATAGAGTATGATCTCTCTAACCCCGAGAAGGTTGATCCAGGAGCCTTTTTTATTTACAATCTTATAAACACGGGATTAGAGGAAGAACAGGGAGGAAGTAGTAGGCAACCTCGTACCTTTTCGCTAAGACAGCATCAAGGTAGGGGGAAGACTCAAGCCACACTTTGCTTTCACTCTCACTCGAGTTTCATTCAGGTACTTGCAACCTATTTCAGCAGGCTTACTGGGAGGTGTGTTAGTGTTCCGGAGATAGTGATAGCATCTCTGAAGCCCCAGAAGCAGGGAACAAACACAATTCAAAGAAAAGGATCAAGAATCTCTATAAGGGTGATTTTTGTTGTAAATACTTCACTGGTTGTAGATATCTCACCACGCTGAATTAAGCTGGCTAGCAGTCTCAAGGTTGGTTGAAAAAAAGCAGGTTTAATACAAGGACTTTTGGTGAAATGAAAGTAAAGATGGGAGAAGCACGTTCCAGCAGTAAAGATAGAGTCCACACCCCTCTAGATTGTAAATTCTTAAAGAAATTACCCAATTATGGACCAGGTAGTCTTTACATTCAATCCCTTCTAGACAGCATTTCTCAGACAGCACTATGTCACAGTGATTGGTGCTATGTAGCTAAATCACTCCTGAAGGATGAGATTATTTAGTTTGGAAATCTGAATATATGAAAGATGTTTGGAACACAGTGAAAGAAAGCAAGGTGCATAGGATTTTTGACAACCTTTCCTCAGTTTTTGGATTTTTTTATTGTCTGTATATGTGTTCTGTCTTTATATATTTTGTGTGCGTGTGTTTGTGTGTTAATACAGCCAGTGCCATTACACTGGTTGGAATGCAGTTATCTCTTTCCCTTCCCCCCCCCCTCTCAGATGGCTGCAGATCAGGGAACAGAATGAAAGAGAGAAAGAGAGGAACATGTATTGTTTAGTTTATATGACTGCTAATGTCACTTTCAGGTCAGAAACATTTTACAAAGAAACAATGAATGTGCAGTTTTAAAAGGGGCTGTAATCAAAGCCCACTAGGAGAACAACATAGGTACTACCTTAAATGACAGTTTTGGAAATTGTTGGAAAGTGGTTGGTAAAATTCTCTGTCTCTTTCTACCTTCTAACCCTGGCCAAGTTGTGAAGATGGGGAGACAGACAAGAAATCAGGGAAACTTTTCCTCTCATATTACAGAGGCAAACTGACTAGCGTTTTAATTATCTCATGCCTCACCAAAAGGAGAAAAGTTTTTCTTTAAGGAGAAACGACCAAAAGGTAATTATTTTAAGTGAATGATGTCACTGCTAATTGGATGCTTAAGACAGGTCACCATTTGTTATATTATTTGGCACTAAGGCAAATTGGGAATATGAAAAAAGACACCTCAGAAATAAAGCTCTGAACTCCACAGTAGAAAGGAGGGGACTGGGTGCCACTGGATCTTGTTCCAGAGTCTCCCTCACTTCCACTGGCATATTCAGTGGAATATTCAGTGGAATATCCCTTTCACAAAGTTTTTAAGGAGTGGACACAGAAGTGAAATTTACTTGAGAAAAAGTTAGAACCATTAAGATTTTTTTACCCTGTAGTCCCGACTCCAACCATCAATCTAGGACTGCAGTGAATACTTAGAACAGTTAAAAACATTTTAGTAGATTCTGTTAACTCCTCTCATCCCATATTAGTGCTAGGGAAGAGAGTGCTAAAAGATAGTAGTGAATGTAAGTCATTCTCCTTTGGTGTAGGGGAAGGACCAGGGCAGTGAGAGATCACAAGCCAACTAGGCTCTACATTTAGTAAGCCTAGTCTTCTATTAATAATTTTTATCTTGGAAATGTAAATAATGGCACCTAAGGTTCACTGTTTGGGTTATTATTGTGTTTCTAAATTGAAATGAAATTTTCTTGTAGTGTAAAAATTGAATGACCATGGTAATCCAGAAATGGTGTTAGAAAAAGCAATTCTAAATCTGAATTTTGTTGAAACTAAAGCTGTTGGGGAAACTGTATAACAAAAGTTATCTTATTTTATATTTTATCAGTCTTGCAACCTTGTCTTATGTTTTGTAACTGCCATTTAGAAAACGAGGTATTTTCATCCTTGGCTGTTAAAGAAGTTACAGCTAAAACAATTTGGCTATCATTTATAAAAGTTGTAAGTAAGATTGTTAACTAAATTTTTGGACTTACTGCTTTAATGCTAAAACCTAACATTGTCAATGGCTCATTGTGTGTGGAAGGAAAGAAATTGAGTAAAAACTTTATTTAAACTGGTTCTGCCCATTCAGAACAGTCCTCCTGTATGTTTGAGGGTTGGCAGGTATAGGATCTGTGCCAATTCCTTTTATTTTGTAAAGCTACTAAGGACCTTGGAAACCATCCATGTGAGCAAGGTCTTCAGTCCTAAGAAAGAAATTTGTTTGGTTTACATAATTCATAAAAAATATGAATGGGACTTGCTTTAAAGTTGTAATAGATAGAAAGGATTTTTACCAATTGGCTTTTACAGCAGGAAAAGTTTTAAATTTGAGAAAGAAAAATGAATTCCTTATGTATGTGAGTATTGGTAAATCTTTATTACTTATTGCAACTCTAAGCCATGATTGGTGAAACTTACGTGTAAGGTACTTGGGACCATAGCTATTTTTTGGGTATAGTTGCTTGCATTAAATCAGTATCTGAGAGAACTGCCACAAGTTATTCAGAGGGAATGTGTTCCTGCACTCTCCTCAAATCTTACACTAACTATTGACAATCTGTTTCATCTGGTCAATGAAATTACTGGTGCTGCAAAAATGGATTTGATACCCAATAGGATGGCTCAAGATATTATTGATTTCTTTAAAAAGCTTAATCTCGTCTCTTGGGTGGAAAAGATACTCTCTACCATTGTTTCTAGTTTTCTTGCTTTGTTATTGCTATTGTGCCTTTTACCCTTTATTTTAAAAATGTTTTTCAAGGCTCTAAGCAATGCATTGACCAATGTACTCCATTCTACGTGGAAAGCCCACTTTATGAAAAACATGATGGGGGAATTGTAGGGCCTGGGATCTCTCAGATGCCATTGTAGGACCGCACCCAAGGTGCCTGGAACTGATGATGCCTGAGGCAGGACCGTTGCCCTTGTTTTCTTCCTAGAGTTTAGGGTAAGTGGGTGACCATGAGCTGGACACGGGGCACTGCATGATTGGAGAATTTCACTGTTATCCAGATTCCTACAAAGTCAAGGATGTTTTATCCTGTCATATTTCATATGTCACTTGTCCTTACTTTTTCCTTCTACAGAAAATTTCTACGATCAAGAGCAAATGACCAGCAAAATATGTGAGCCCTTTTGTACTAGGAACACTAATATTACTTCTATCTGAAATTAGAACATTATTTAAGACTCACTTTAAGATGTTCCCACTGTTTGAAAGGATTTTAAAAGAAATAGTGTTTTTCTGTAATCAATCCCTTACTGTTACCAACATGAGATTCCATTATGCATTTTTACTAAAGCATATTGTGATATCTAGGAATTCTGCAATAATTAAGTCTTTGGTTTGTTCCAATACTTTAAGAATTCTTATTACTTGAGGACATTGTTGTACCAACTAAATTTTAATGAATTTTACTTTTAAAAAGATTTATTGTTTCACAGTGACAAAAACACTATCATTGTAACAGGTTTCAACTAATTTTCTTTATAAATGTTTTGTAACTCTCAAAAGCAGGATAAAATTTACACTGTTTTTAAGGAAGAAGACATATTTCTGGAAGAAGTGTTTCCAACCAAACCAAATAAAATTTTCATTTTTCAAGATAAGGCATTATGAAGCAGAAAAGATCTTGCTGTTTTGATAAGCAACAGTTGAAATTCATGTGTGAATGTATTCTCAACTTCATTTCTACTAGTTTTTCTTCCAGAATGAATATTATCTAGAAAACAATAACCAAGCCTGTGACACATCGATGAAAATCTATTCAGTTGTGAAGTTCAAGTTAGGAACCTCTTTTCTTTAAGGCCATACAGCTATGCTAGTGAAGCTATACCTTGTGAGCTATCCTATTTGTGGTAGAAAGATTGAGGAAGGTGAAGCAGTATGCATGATGGGTTCAAAGGATTTGGGTACACAAAAGGTTTGATTGAAACTATGGAAAGCAGATGGAAAGTTGGGGCAAATGGGGGTCATCAAAATCCCTTCTATCCCCAGATTCTTGCTCTGGGTACTTTTGTCCCAGTCTCAGAGGGTTTAAGTATGTCGAGAACGTGTGGGGAAGTATTTTCAGACGACAGCAAAATGATGTAACTACCATTTTAAACCCCTTCTGGTCATTTTTTGACCTTTATGTGCTTAACCTCCTTGCCAGATTTGTCTCCTCCAGGTTTAGTGTTTTCCACTTTGAAGATGACTGTTCTAGCTGTATCTGACCTACTGTCCATGACCCGTCACGCTCTGGACAGCTAAGACCTCTCCACTCTCGGGACCCTGTGAGGCAGGGACAGCTCTACATCCACTCTCAGCAGGAAGCAATTGCAGAAACAGGGACCTTCCTCCCTTACCCCAAATGATTTGGGTTTCATCTGTTTCAAAAAAAAGGGGGGGAATGATGGTGTGTTTGGATGCATTCACTTGGGCTCTAATGCTAAAATCACATTTGAATATTTCTCTCTAGCCTCAAAATACTATCTCAGGCAGTTTCTTCCTCAAGGACATAACCTTCCCTAGCAACAACCGTTATCTCCCTTCCTCCTGTAGTAGTCAGCTACACCTATAGAACTCAACTGCTAGCTATGTACTGAGCTATGTACTAGGTCATAATGATATTTACTATTCACTGACCAATCATGTGTATCCTAGACTCAGACACATCTATATTCTCAATTTTTGTTTGAATGTCACCCTAGATATCACTTCTCTTTATATTATGATGGAATACATAGAAAATAGCCCCCAACTTGGGATTGACTGCACTTATCTATCAGGATTCCCGCTCATTAGGCCACCAATCCTTCCTTGCAAAGACCAAACAATAGATAGGGTAGACACACCACCATGGGATATGAAGGAAGGGTATATGTTATAAATGGTATAAATTGTATTATATCTTGATGTATCAATCCTCAATCAGACTCATTTGCAATGATTGTACAACAACCCACATATGCTATGTTCCCTGTTAAAGTAAACCACACTTGGTATCAAACTCAAGAGTATACATTGCCCGCAGAAGAGGCGGTGCAACATCTGATTGTTAAGATGAGGCAAACACCACGTATTAGCTCTGTTGTGATGGGAGTTACCATGCTTGTTTCTTTTCATCTGTTATGGTGTTAGGAATGCTAGTTGGCAATATGCCAAATAATATAGTGCAGGCACAATATGTAGAAGAATTAGTGAGAAATGTGGGCAGAGGGTTTGAGCCCCAATCCAAAATTGATCTACAAATGTATAAAGAACTCAGTGTCCTAAAAGATACCATCGAGGCCATAGGAGATGACCTGGATATCCTAAAAGCACGATTAGCCAGGAAGTGCGATTACAGTTATAACTTCTTTTGTGTAACCCTAGGGAAGTATAATAGTAGTAATTGTAATTGGATAAATATCAGAAATCACCTCAATGGAATATGGGAAAATGGTTCAGTGGCATTGGATATTGATATGCTCCATAAATTAGCCATAGAAATTAATAAGGCTGAGGAAGAAGAGTTGAAACCACATATGACAGCTGAAGAAATAGAGAATTGGTTCAGAAATGTAAATCCCTTGAATCACTTGTACGTTGACTCATATCCATGATACACTTGCTTGTAACAGTTATCTTACTGCTCCTCTGTGGGCCTCCCATTGTGAGGCTCGCCTATTCCCAGATGACTTTCTTTCATACCCACCTTCATTATGTGCATTTACAAAAAAAGGTGGGGGGGAGATGTAGAGGGCTAAGGGGAGTGTGAGTCTCATGATCAAGGCCATAGCTGAGGCATAGCCTGTTCCCGTGGGACTTGTGCTTACACAAACCCTGGCACAAGCTCCCCATGACCCTGGAACCTGATGTTCCTGCAGATAATGACATTCTTTGCAGAAAAGTTACAATTGGGTCTGGGAACTCAGGAAATAGCTTCAGGAGCAAGAAAATCCTCGTTACTTGCTTCAGGCATAAGGACATGGGTAAGTCATGAGATGGTGAAGTAATGGAATGAGCTCAGCCTGCACACGATTGTGGTTACAGCCTTTAAAATCCCTGATTCTCAGCTGAATAAATGGAGCTGACATCCTGCCTTCCGTCTCATCCATTGCTTCTGAGACGAAGGTCTTGCTGGTCAAGACCCTCTACCTAAGGAATTCCTAGGTGAAAGGAATCCTACAGATCTGAGTGGCTTGACTCATTGGGTGGTGAACGTGCTGGTCGCGTCTGGAGATGTCCGAAGACCTTGGTTAGGCAAGAACTGGCAGACAGCTGTGAACCACAACAATGTAGAAATATGCTTTGTGTTACTATTTATGTATAAACTTCAACAAATTTCTTACCTTCTCTAGGATGTAAGGGAAAGGAGGGAGAGAATTTGGAACTCAAAATTTTTCTTTAGTATATACTTTATTTTAATTTTTCAGTTCTTAATACTCACTTCCACAAGAATTTGATTTCAAAATTTTCCCCCATCTCTCCCCAACCCCCCACCCCAGGACAGCATCCACCCCCTCCTCAGCCTATCCTCCATTCTCTTACCCACCCTTCTTCCATTCCCAGTCCCCTCTATTTTCCTGTAGGACAAAATAGGTTTCCATGCTCCATTGCCTGAATAGTTTCCAGTTGCATGTTAAAACAATTTTTAACATTAATTCTTAAAGTTTTGAGTTTCATATTCTCTCCCTCCCTCCCCACCCACTCTCATTGAGAAAACAAGCAATTTAATACAGGTCATACATGTGTAACAATGGAAAACACTTCCATAATACTTATGTTGTAAAAGACTAACCACGTTTCCCTCTGTCCTATCCTGTCCTTCCATTCTCTCCCTTGACCTCTCCTCCCACAATAGCGTTTGCTTCTCACTATCCCGTTTCCCAATTTACTGTCCCTTTTATTATCTTCCCTCTCCTATCTCCTTTGCTCTTGCCTTCCTGCAGGGCAAAACAAATTTCCATATCCAATTGAGTCTGTGTTATTCCCTCCTTAACTCAAATCCCATGAGAGTAAGGCTCAATTTTTTTTCCTTTCATCTCCCCTCTCTTCCCTTCCATTGTAAAAGCTCTTTCTTGTCTCTTTTCTGTGAGATGATTTGCTACATTCTATCTCTCCTTTCTCTTACTCCTAGTACATTCAACAGTAAATTTTATTTTTTAAGGTATTCTCCCTTCATATTCACCTCACCCTGGGCCCTTTGTCTATGTCTATGTCTTTGTCTATGTATATATACACATGCACATATATATCTATGCATATATAGTATACACATACATACATACCCATACAAACCTACAAACATATACTATATACATATACTTTATACTATATACATATACTTTATACTATATATATACCCACACACATACATACCCATATTCCTCTAACTACCCTAATATTGAAAAAGATCTCAAGAGTTACAAATAACATCTTTCCATGTAGGAATATAAAGAGTTCAACTTTAATGAGTTCCTTAAGTCTTCTCTTTCCTGTTTGCCTTTTAATGTTTCTCCTGATTATTATATTTGAAGCTCAAATTTTCTATTCCGCTCTGGTCTTTTCAACAAGAATGTTTAGAAGTCCTCTATTTCATGAAATTCCATTTTCCCCCTGAAGTATTATACTCAGTTTTTCTGGGTAGGTGGTTCTTGGTTTTAAACCTATCTACTTTGACCTCCGGAATATCATGTTAGAAGCCCTTCAATCCCTTAGTGTAGAAGCTGCTAAATCCTGTGTTATCCTGATTGTATTTCCACAGTACTTGAATTGTTTCTTTCTGGCTGCTTGTAATATTTTCTCCTTGATCCAGAAACTCTGGAATTTGGCTACAATATTCCTAGGAGTTTACATTTTGGGATCTCTTTCAGGAGGTGATTGGTGAATTCTTTCCATTTATATTTTACCTACTCATTTTAGAATGTCAGGGCTGATTTCCTTGATAATTTATTGGAAGATGATGTCTAGGCTCTTTTTTTGATCATAGTTTTCAGGTAGAACAATAATTTTTAAATTATCTCTTTTGGATCTATTTTCCAGGTCTGTTGTTTTTTCAATGAGTTATTTCTCTTTTTACTTTTTAAAATTTATTTATTTTCATTTTCCACAATCACTTCCATATATCTTAGATTTTCCCCTTCCCTCCCCCACCTTTCCTCATTCTTTCCCCCTCCCTCCCTGAGATGGCATGCAATCTTATATAGGTTCTACACATACATTCTTATTAAATTTCTTATTAAATACATTCTCATCTTATTCATGTTGTATAGAAGAATTAAAATGAATGGGAGCAACCACGAAAACAAAATAAAACATAACGTAACATAACAGACAATGGTCTGCTTCATTCTGTAATCCAGTTCCATAGTTCTATCTCTGGATGGGGAAGGGATTTTGCCTCAAGAGTCCTTTGGGAACTTTTTAGATCCTTGCATTGCTGTGAAGGGCTAAGTCTACCAGAAAAATTCTTCACACACTCTGGTTGTTGTTGTGTATAAAGTTTTCTTGGCTCTGCTCCTTTCACTCAGCATCAGTTCATACAAGTCCTTCCAGGCCACTCCAAAGTCTTCCTATATCATTTCTTATAGCACAAATATTCCATTATATTCATATACCACAACTTCTTCAGTCATTCCCAAACTGATGGCCATCCCCTCAATCTCCAGTTTTTGGCAACTACGAAGACAGGTGCTACAAATATTTTTGTACATGTGGAACTCTTTCCCATTATTATGAACTCCTTGGGATAGAGTCCCAGAAGTGGTATTGCTGGGCTAAAGGGTATGCACATTTTTGTAGCCTTTTGGGCATAGTCCAAAATTGCTCTCCAGAATGGTTGGACCAGTCCCCAGTTCTACTAGCAATGAATTAGTGCTCCAACTCTCCCATATCTTCTCCAACATTTATCACCTTCCTGTTTTGTCATGCAAGCCAGTCTGATAGATGTGATGTGGTACCTCGCAGTTGGTTTGCTTTTCATCTCTCTAATTGATAGTGATTTAGAGCATTTTTCATATGACTATAAATGGCTTTAATTTCTGCCTTTGAAAACTGCCTGTTCATATCCTTCGACTATTTATCAGTTGGAGAATGACTTTTGTTCTTGTACATTTAGCTTAGTTCTCTATATATTTTAGAAATGGGGCTTTTATCACAGACACTATCTGCAAAAATTCTTTCCCAGTTTTCTGTTTCCTTTCTAATCTGGGTTGTATTGGGTTTGTGCAAAAACATTTCAATTTAATGTAATCAAAATTATCCATTTTGCACTTCATAATGTTTTCTACCTCTTGTTTAGTTAAAAATTCCTCTATTCTCCATAAATTGGACAACTACACTACTCCTTGCTCCCCTAATTTGTTTATACTTTCAGTCTTTATATCTAGATCATGTATCCATTTGGACTTTATTCTTATGTACCATTTCAGGCATTGGTCGATGGCCAGTTTCCATCACACAGTTATCCAGTTTTCCGAGCAATTTTTGTTAAACGGTGAGTTCTTATCCCAGAAGGTGGGGTCTTTGGGTTCATCAAACAGATTGCTATATTCATTGACTATTGTGTCTTGAGTGCCTAACCTATTCCACTGGTCTATCCCTCTCTTTCCTAGCCAGTAAGAAGTGGTTTTGATGATTGCTGCTTTATAATATAATTTGAGATCTAGTAGGGCTTCCCTGGCATTTGTTTTCATTACTTTCCTTGATATTCTGGATCTTTTGTTCTTCCAAATGAATTTTGATATTATTTTTTCTAACTCTAGAAAATAATTATCTAGTAGTTTGATTGGTATGGCACTGAATAGGTAAATTATTTAAGGTAGGGTTATGATTTTTATTATATTATCTCAGCCTCCCCACAAGCAAATAATGTTTTCCACTTACTTAGATCTGACTTCATTTGTGTGAAAAGTGTTTTGTAATTGTGTTCATATAGTCCCTGCGTTTATTTTGGCAGGTAGACTCCCAGATATTTTATAAAGTCTGCTGTAGCTTTAAATGGGATTTCTCTTTCTATCTCTTGCTGCTGGGCTGTGTTAGTAATATGTAAAAATGCAGATGAATTATGTGGGTTTGTTTTGAAACCTGTAACTTTGCCAAAGTTGTTTATTATTTCAAGTAGTTTTTGACTTGATTCTCTGAGATTCTCTAAGTGTATCATCATATCATCTGCAAAGACTGATAATTTAGTTTCTTCTTTACCTATTCTTATTCCTTCAATTTCTTTTTCTTCCCATTGCTAGAGCTAACATTTCTAGTACCATATTGAATAACAATGGTGATAATCCACTGAGATATTTTACATTGCCTTCTATTTTTTCATTGTTTTGGTATTGTTTTATAATTTTTTGGTTTATCATAAAGTTATTAAGTTTTATCTGCTCCATTATAATTTTTAAAGAACTATTTTCTTCAGTGGTCTTTTGATCCTCCTTTGCCATTTGGCCAATTCTCCTTTTCAAAGCATTCTTCTCCTAATTGTCTTTGTGGACCTCTTTTGCCATTTGGGTTAGTCTATTTTTGAAGGTGTTATTGTCTTCAGCATTTTTGGGGGGTCTCAGCAAGCTGTTGACTTGCTTTTCATGATTTTCTTGCATCACTCTCATTTCCCTTCCCAATTTTTCCTCCATCTCTCTTATTTGATCTTCAAAATACTTTTTGAGCTTTTCCATGGCCTGAGATCATTACGTATTTTTTGGAGGTTTTTGATGTAGAAGCCTTGACTTTCATGCATTCCTCTGATGGTATGCATTGTTCTTCCTCACCTGAAAGGATGGAAGAAAATACCTTTGTCATCAAGAAATTAACCTTCTCTACTCTTATTTTTTCCCTTTTTTGGCCTTTCCTTAGCCAGTTACTTGACTTTTGAGTCCTTCATGAAGTGAAGGCTATACTCTAGGGACCTATAAGTTCTCAATTCCTCTAAGGTGGCACAATCAAGGGACAGGTGCTTACTCCTCTCCTGGTCTGTGCTCTCATCTGTGAGCAACCACAGACATTCTTTTCTACCTTGGAATTCTGAGTAGAATTTCCTCTTCATGGCCACCACCAGCTCCACCACATCCTCACCCCTGGACTGCTCAGAACTCAGACTGAATTCTCAGAATTGAGACCCAGATCAGTCACTTGATTCACCCAGCGTCTTTAGGCCGAGGGCTCCAGAAGCTGACGCTGCTGACCCTGAGGCAGGGCTTGGGCCAGACTGTATTCCCCTCTCACCCAAGTGAAAGAGCTTTCTTACTGATCTTTTAAGCTGTCTTTGGCATTTGTGGGTTGAGAAATCTGGGAACTGCAGCTGCTACCCATGATTCCATGCCCTGGAGCCTGCTCTAGTCCTGTCTGCGCTGTGCCCAGCAGCCCTCATGGGGTTGTGCTCTCCCCTCCCCCCAGGCCTGGTTCAATAGATCTTTCCTGTCAGTCTTCCAGGCTCTGTGGGGCTGGAAATCTCTTTCACTCTGTTGTTTTGTGGCTTTTGCTGCTCTAGAATTTGTTTAGAGTCATTTTGATAGGTATTTTATGGGCTATGGGGAGAGAGCTAGAATAGTTCCATCTTTCTGTTATACCATCTTGGCTCTACTCTGAACTCAAACTTTCTAAAAAATACTAAAACTGTTTTTATATGTAGTTGGAATAAATAATTTAAAAAACAGATTTGATTCCATGGTAAAGTATTAATGTTTCCCATTCAGCAGAGGAAAACTTTTGGAATATAAATACTAGAAAATTGCTGATCTTTGTTTTGATGCTAATTTTAGGAAGAAATATCAAAAGTTGGATTGAGATGTTACCAGGGTCAAATCAGATACTTGTTGAATGCTTACTCATGTGCCTAGGTAGAGCAGAAAAAACCTAAATTCCTGAACCTACAAAACCAGTAAATAAAATGACTGAGGTAATCTTGTAATAAGTTGCTAAGCTGGATCCAATTTTAATGTTCCTTTCATTGGACCAGTTTCTCCATTTCCCTCCCACTCTAGCACTCAAATCAGTATAAAACTTCCATTTTCTCCTTTCAGTCATTGATAGTCTTCTGAAATGTGGCATCTTCACCTGCTACTTCGATTCCCTCCCCACTAGTCTTTGCTTTCATCCCTTATATGAGTCTACAAAATCACAGTTCTAAATGTACAGCTTGAAGTGACATAAGTGGTTAACTATTCCATTCACAACATTTTGAAGTGGAGAAAACTGAGGTCAGAGAGGTCAAGTAACTTGCCTCAATTTATTCTAAAAATTGTTGATCTAGAGCTGGCAAGGTCCCTAGAGTTAATCTTGCTTAATCCCTTCAATTTACAGATGAGGAAACTGAGGCTTAGGGAATAGAAGTGACTTCCTCAATTTCATACTATAGATTCTAGCTGAAAGGGATGTCCCAGATCATCTAATCAAACCTACTGAATTTACAGATTAAAAGACTGAAGACAAGAAAGGTGAAATGACTTGCCTGAGATCACACAGCTAGCAAGTGGGTAAAATTGAGTATTTGTCACTCTGAAAGTCATGGAAAATTTAGATCGTTATTTGTTCAATGCAATCAAATCCAATAAACATCGTATGTTCAAAAAGCATTTCTTAAGCATGTGTCAAATGATGGAAATGCGAAAAGTGGGGGAAGTTCTTTTCCCTCAACAAGTTCACAATCTGATGGGAAAGAAGATAAATGGGGAATAATTAAGACAGGAAAGTCACTAAAATTAACAGTGGTTGGAAAAAGCTTCCTATAGATGATGGAATTTTAATAGAGACTTCAAAAACTCAGAAAAGCCAGTAGGCACATTTGAGGAAGGAGAGTATTCTAAGCAAGAGGGACAGTCAGAGAAAATGCCAGGAGCTGAGAGATGGAATGCCTGATCATCGAAAAGCAGAAAGGCTGATGTAACCACATCAAAGAGTACATGGCAAGAGCAAAATGTATGAAGACTGAAAAGATAAGAGGGAGCTAGAATGGGAAAATTACTTACATGCAAAAAATAGAGGATTTTGTATTTGATCCTAGAGATTGCATGTTAGAGACATGCTTGATAGACAAAAAGGTATTAAGAAAAATTTATTACAGCAGAGTTCAGAGGAATTGAACACTTTGGCCAAAGTTGACTCTACCCCTATTCAGGGGGAGGGAGTGCCCTCTATATTCATTCCCCCTGAATTAATGGGTAAATTACAAGTAAGGCTACTGGAAAACTACAATTTGTTCAGACCAGTGTAAGACGTTTATACTCTTCTGAATTTTTGATTCTGTGCCACACCATCCACTGGCCACTGACTTCATGTTCTCCTCTCTGACAAGCTCTCCCTCAAACAGTTCATCAAGCCTATAAACAAGTTGTTGACCTTTAATCTGACCATGCTAGGCCACAAGTCTGATCACTAAAAGCTGCAGAAACACAACTTCTTCCTTGTTTCCCACATTACAGAAAAGCACTGGAATTTACTGGTGACATGGTCAGATTTGTGCTTCTGGAAAACTTCTTTGTTAACTACATGGAGGCTGGAATAGAGTGGAAAGAGATATTTAAGGCAGAAATCCACCAGCAGGCCCTTGCAATAGACCAGGAGTGACATGATTATGACCTTAATCAGAGTACTGGAAGAATCGGAAGAGATAAGAGGGTACAGTACAGAGAAGGAAGAAAAATTAAAGAAGTTACAGAGCTTGGCAACAGATTGGATATTGGGGTGAAAAATAATGAGGAGTCAATTTCAACTTTTCAATGTTTCTCCAATACTTCTCCTCTTCTCTGTCACTAACACCACTGGGTCAGGTACTCCTCACTTCATTCTTTGATGACAAGAAGAGCCTGCTGGTGGGTTGTCTTGCTCTATGTCTCTCTTCAATTCTATGCATTCACCTATTAAAATGATTTTCCTTGAATCAAAGACCTGATCATGTTATCCCCCTTCTCGATAAACTCCAGACAAAATACAGAATGTTCTCTTTGGAATTCAAAGCTCTTAGTAACTTGTCTTTCTCTTCCTTTCCAGTCTTCTTAAACCTTACACCCCAAAAAGTACACTTCCATCCAATGACATTAGACTCTTGTCTGTACCATAAACAAGAAACTCCATTTCTCATCTATAGGCATTTATGGGTTGTTCTTCATTCTTGGAATGCTCTCTTTCTCTTTCACTCCAAATAATAACCTCCCTGGCTACTTGTAAGTCCTAAGTAAAATCCGACATTCTACAGGAAGCTTTCCTTAACTCCGCTTAATTCCCATGCTATTGTTTTTTAAAGTTTTTCTTATTTATTCTATATGTAGCTTGCTTTGTATATATTTACATGTTAATGGATTAAAAAAATCGGCAAAATAAAAAAGCATGACAGGCAACAACAGCAAAAAACAAACATTGAACTCTACAATCTGTGACTTCTAGGAAACACATTTTAAAAACAAAGACAGACATACAAATGAATTGAGGGATTAGGGAAAAAAATTACCGTGCATCTAGGAACTCATTGAAGCTTATTTTTTATTCCCTTATAATTGATCACTCATATTTATCTTTTTTATGTTATTTTTCTGGACTCCAAGATTTGTATTGCAAACTTTCTGCAGAAACCTGGCTTTGCACCAGGAATAATGAGAAATTCTCTATTGTATTAATGGTAAATTTCCATATGTATAATATTTGTTAAGCAACTTATTCTGGGTTCCAAGTCTATGTTTAGTTGTCTTCTGGGTTAGGATACTCCAAGTTATCCACTCTTTTAGAAAAGTAACTGTTAAATCTTTTGCACTAATGACTGATTTCTAGGTATTTCTATCCTTTTTGACTCCTTGAAGGACGTTTTCTTTGAGGTGTAAGCTGGGGATTTACACTAACATATTCCTGACCTTTTTATTTTGATATTTCTTTTAGGAGATGGATGATAAGCTCTTTACATTTGTTTTGCATCCTGGTTCTAAGAGATCTAATCAGTTTTCTTATCCAATGCAACTACTATTGGGTCTGTATCACAAAGGGATCAAAGAAAAAGGAAGACAACCTATATATACAAAAATATGGTTTTGTATGTTCTAAGAACTCTCTCAAGTTCAAGATAAGGAGCTAGGCAGCACAGGGTTTAGACCACTGGATTTTGAGTCAGAAAGAACTGAATTCAAATCAGACTTCAGAGAATTACTAGGTATATGGTCTTGGGGAAGTCACTTAATCATTCTTTTTCCTCATGTATAAAATGAGAATGATAAAATCATCTATTCACCAGGCTATATTACAAAAATAAAATAGGCAATACTTATCAAACACTTTGCCAACTTTACAATAATTTAAAAATGCCTCTTGTTATCTGTATCTTGCTGGTCCTTCCATCTCTGATATTCTGTGGTGTTAAAACCACTCCTCGCTCTCATTTTCTATTTTGTAAGGATCTCTTAGTTTTTATATTCTTTCTTCCCAGGACTCACATTCTCTTCTCTATGGCTACTCCCTCCCTGGCTTTTCACTGTTTTCTTTTTTTTCTTTTCTTTTTTCTTTTTAATGTTCTACAATTACTACCATAAAACTTAGATTTTTTCCCCCTACCTACCCCCACTCCCTCCCCAAGACGGCATAGAATTCTATATAGGATTTACACATACTTTCCTATTGAATATGTTTTCACTCTAGTCATACTGTGTAGACGAACTAAAATAAATGGAAAAAATCATATAACAAATCAAAACATCACACACACACACACACACACACACACACATTCTGTGAACGAATTCCATAGTTCTTTCTCTAAGTGTGGAAGGCATTTTGCATTAGAAGACCATTGGAATTTTTTAAGTTCTTGCATTGTTACGAAGTTCCAAGTCTATCAGAAAAAACTATTGCACACTGTGGTTGTTGCTGTGCACAAAGTTCTCCTGGTTCTACTCTTTTCACTCAGCATCAGATTATATAAGTCCTTCCAAGCCTCTCTGAAGTCTTCTTGTTCACCGTTTCTTATGGATCAACAGTACTCCATTGCATTCATATACCATAATTTATTCAGCCATTTCCCAATTGATGGGCATGCCCCTGATTTCCAGTTTTTGGCAACTACAAAGAGTGCTGCTATAAATATTTTTGTACATGTGGAACCCTTTCCCATTTTTGTGATCTCTTGGGGATACAGTCCTACAAGCGATATTTCTGGGTCAAAAGGTATGCAAATTTTTGTAGCCCTTTGGGCATAGTTCCAAATTGCTCTCCAGAATGGTTGGATGAGCTCACAGCTCTCCCACACCTTCTCCAACATTTATCATCTTCCTGTTCTGTCATGTTTTCCAATCTAATAGGTGTGATGTGGTACCTCAGAGTTGTTTTGATTTGCATCTCTCTAATCAAAAGTGATTTAGAGCATTTTTCATATGATTGTAGCTATCTTTAATTTCTTCTTCTGAAAAATGCCAGTTCATATCCTTTGACCATTTATCAATTGGGGAATGACTTGTATTGTTGTACATTTGACTCAATTCTCTATGTATTCTAGAAATGAGGCTTTTATTCCCGAGATTAGCTGTAAAAATTCTTTCCCAATTTACTACTTCCCTCTGAATTTTGGTTGCATTGGGTTTGGTTGTGCAAAAACTTTTCAGTTTGATGTAATCAAAATTATGCATCCTGCATTTCATAATGCTTTCTATCCCTTCTTTAGTCAAAAATTCTTCCCTTCTTCATAAATCTGATAAATACGCTATTCCTTGCTCCTCTAGTTTGTACACGGTATCAATCTTTATACCTAGATCATGTACCCATTTGGACTTTATTCTTGTGTATGGTGCCAGGCAAGGGTCTACGCCTAGCTTTCACCACACTGTTACAAGGGAAATGTCTGTTGCATGGGACGCGGAGTGGAGCCCAGCCTAGCCTTGGCCACCCAGCACTGTGCAGCTCTGGGAGGAGGACATCCCGGTGATGGCACCTCCAGTCCCAGCATCAGTGATTTGCTGATCCCTCAACCCACAGGCGCCAAAGGTCAGTGATGGGGTTTTTTCAGTTGGCCAAGAAGGAAGAGGGCCTTCCCATAGCTCCGGCCTTAGGCAGCAGCCAGAGGCCCCATTGGGCAGGCTGTAGCAGTTCCCAGTGCAAGCCCTACAGCAGCCCACATCCATTGTTGGATCATAAAACCCCTGGGGCCACTGAGGAGCTGATTATTACTTCAGCCCCGCGTAGAGTCCCTGAGGGAGCTGATCTTTATCTCACACTGAATGGCGTCCCTGCTCCCACAGCTTAACTCAATCTCAACCTCCCAGTGCTGACTTGAAGGAACTGGAGGCCGGATGACTGTGGAGAGGAAGCTCTGCTAAGATTCTAGGCACAAAAATCTCTCTATGCTTTCAGACCAGTGTACACACTTCATTATGCCACTTTGGAGGAACTGAGATCTTACAGATTCCCAGAGTACACCCTACTCTTGACAAAGGACCCAAAAGTCAAGTAACTGGTTGGGAAAATGCCCCAAAATGGGAAAAAAAATAAGACTATAGAAGATTACTTTCTTGGTGAACAGATATCTTCTCCCATCCTTTCAGATGAGGAATAACAATGCTTACCATCAGGGAAAGACATAAAAGTCAAGGCTTCTGTATCCCAAACATCCGAAATAAATATTCAGTGGTTTCAGGCTGTGGAAGATCTCAAAAACGATTTTGAAAATCAAGTAAGAGAGGTGGAGGAAAAATTGGGAAGGGAAATGAGAGAGATGAAAGAAAAGCATGACAAATGGGTCAACACCTTGCTAAAGGAGACCCCAAAAAAATACTGAAGAAAGTAACGCCTGTAAAAATAGACTTACTCAATGGGCAAACGAGGCCCAAAAAGCCAATGAGGAGAAGAATGCTTTCAAAAGCAGATTTAGCCAAATGGAAAAGGAGGTTCAAAAGTTCACCAAAGAAAGTACTTCTTTCAAAATTAGAATGGAACAGATGGAGGCTAATGACTTTATGAGAAACCAAGAAATCATAAAACAAAACTGAAAGAATGAAAAAATGGAAGATAATGTGAAATATCTCATTGGAAAAACAACTGACCTGGAAAATAGATCCAGGAGAGATAATTTAAAAAGTATGGGACTGCCTGAAAGTCATGATAAAAAAAAGGGCCTAGATATCATCTTTCATGAAATTATCAAGGAAAACTGCCCTGATATTCTAGAACCAGAGGGCAAAATAAGTATTCAAGGAATCCACCTATCACTGCCTGAAAGAGACCCAAAAAAGAAACTCCTAGGGACATTGTGGCCAAATTCCAGAGTTCCCAGGTCAAGGAGAA
>CM053775.1:42243878-42265925 GCA_028658325.1 Potorous gilbertii
ATAAAATCTTAATTTTAAGGAAGTGATTGTAGAACATTTAAAAATAAATAAATAAATTTTAAAAAATAATGAATATTTCTTTTAGCATGCAACTGGAAATTAAGCTATACAGGCAATGGAGTATATAAATCTATTTTTTTTTGCCCTACAGGAAAATAGAAGGGGGATGGAAGAAGGGTGGGTAAGAGAGGGGAGGACAACCTGGAGGAAGGGATGGATGGGGTGCATGCTGTCCTGGGGTGGGGGTGGGGAGAGATGAGGAGAAAATTTTGAACTCAAATTGTTCTGGAAGTGAATGCTGAGAACTGAAAATAAATTATATATCAAAAAGAATTTCTTTATTTTGTTTGTTTATATTTTATTCTTTTTTTGTTTATTATTTAAAACTAAATAGATATGTGACCTTAATAGTGAATATCATACAATAAAAAACTACAAGAAGGAAAGACCATATACTTTTCATAGCTATGGGTAGGAGAAGTAATTTTAACTAAACAAGGAATAGAGACAATTATAAATGATAAAAATAGATAACTTTGATTACATGAAACTGAAATGCTTCTGTACAAACAAAATCAATGCATCTCAGATAAGAAAGGGAGTGATCAAATGGGAGGAGATCCCTCATATCAAATTTCTCAGATAAGGGTTTGGTTTTTTAAGATTTGCATATAGATATTAATATAGATATATATGTACACATATGAAAACCTAATGAGCTTACTGATGAAAATTTCTAATATACATCAAAGTATTTGCAATAGCAAGACCAAATCATTCCCCATCAATTTCGAAATGACTAAAGAAATTGTCAGACATGTATGTCATGGGATATTGCTAAGAATTGATAAACATATCAACATAGAAATATTTACAATATCAGATGAAGTTTGAAATGAACACAATGAACAAATCAGCATAAAGAACCTCTGATAATATAAATGGAAAGAACAGTCACAAAACAATCAAAAGGGATTGTTTAGAATTGTATAGTGCTGGCATAGTTTCAAGGAAGAGATATGAGAAGACACTCTCCACCTCCTCTTTTGAAGAACTGGTAGGTCTACTATTGTGACACAAGGCATCAGGCAATCAGACATTTTGATGTTTTGACAAATATTATGGAACTTTCTTCTTTTTTTAGTTAAAAATATTGTTATATAGGATGTCTCCTATGAAGGGGTAAGAAGAAGAGATATTGAAAGAATTTGGTCATAAAAAGATACCCATGTAATTATATTTTTTAAAAATATTAGGTTCTGTTAAGACATTGAATTGTTGTGTTCACTGGAATTTAGAACTCTTGAACCAAAGTTCTGCCTCAAAACTTGCCTCACCCTCCCTCACAGCAAGCATTACAGGTATGGTGGTCCAACATGCCTGGGAAAATTTACAGTTATTGTGATGATTGGATTAAGTAAGAGAATATTACAAGATGACTGATATAAAAGTTTTTTAAGGGAAAAAGAAAGAAATAGTATGCTACAGTTGAAAGAAACATATGTGTGCAGATGAGATCTAATGAAACATAGGTTCAGATCTCTGACAATAGTTTGGGAACCAGGCATGTGACACTGGACTTTTCTGAGCCTCAGTCTCCTCAGCTTTAAAATAGAAATAATAATATATCCCAGGGAAGCTGTGAGAGTCAAGTGAGTTATGCATGAGTAGTCCACACTTGAGCTGTTAGCCCAACCCTCACTTGTACTGGGGTGGGTAGGTCCCAGGGGGCATCTGCTTATATCTCTCCTTCAGTGTACTAGACATAACCCTAAGGGCTTGGGGCAATGTCATGATTCATGAGCTTCCATTAGTGCCTTTACTCCAGATAATATCATTTAGGTAACATGACTTCCTTAGTGTTGAGAAATGAGTATCTAATGCAGTGGTAGAATCAGCACAAAACTAAGTCCCATCCCTATCGTCACCTTCTAGTACACACTGAGTCCAGGAGAAAGTGGGTTAACATCCAGTTCCTTGAAGTCCTTTTACTGGATCCTCAAGATATTCTCCTTACTTAGGATGCAGCTTTTCTGCTGGGCTCCTTGTAAAGCCTTGATTCTGCTTGTCCTCAGGGTGTGGAATCTGCCCTCTCCTCCTGATGCAGACTCTCACTGCTTCCTGCTGGGATATTGCTAGAATACTGATGAAAAGTCCAAATCCTCTGGTCCTGTAGAGTGCACAGGGTTCTACTTTGCTTGAGAGGAGGAGGGAAAGGAGAGGAGACTGGGAGGATGCACCTCCTTACCTCCTCCCTAGAAACTGAGATTCCCTGATCTGCCTCTGGGTTTCTCAAACCTGACAGGAATTTGACCATATTCCTCAATCCATCTGCATGGACTTTCTGTCACACCTAAAAATGCCAGAGACGATACCTAGGTCTGGTTCATGTCTAGTTGACACTTCTGGATTTATCATTCAATTTCTATGGATTCTTACCTGATGGAGGCAAGACTGTGGTAAGGATGGGCTGTAGAGTATGGGGAGTGATTGATTGATTTAATCCACACCCAATGTTACACATAGAGGAAGCTTTACTAGCCTTAAAGTGATGGGTAATATCAAGTGGTATCACAAATATGCAAGGACTGGGAGCCACTTGTCTCAGACAGCCTTAAAAGGGAGATAGGGCACTTATCCTTAGCCCACTTTACAATTCAGAAGGTGGAAAGATGAAGTGACTTCTGAGGTGTGCTGGTAAATGCTTATCACCTGGCTCTGGAAGATGAGGATGTATAACATACCTTTAATTTTAACATTTCCTGTGAGTACTTAGGTGACAGAGAAGTATATAAGGCTATCAGGGGAAGGGTCCTAAATTTTATCTGATATATTCCCAGGGAAGATGGCAAAATCATGACCTAATTGTCTGCCTAGAGAAGAAGGGAAGCATGGCGTGGCTTTGGGCTGCCTAAATGTAATGGACTGGATGAATTTGGGCTTACTCACCAAGGAGGCTGGGCAGCTAGGAGATTCCAACTGGGTAAGGATGGAGTCCCAAAAGGATTTTCTTTGAAGGTATGGGGAGTGAGTGTTGAGATGAGTAAGGGAAGCACTTATAAGTTGTGTGACTTAACCCTACCACCATGGCCATCCCCAAACCCACTCCTTTTCCAGGCAGGTCATTTCCCTTCTCTGGGCCCCTTTTCCTACATCTGGGCAATGGGCATGATAAGACTTGCGCTTTCCACTGTGGAATTATAGTGAGGGTTTTTACAGGGGTCTTGTGAAGATAAAGGCGGTCTTGTGAAAGTTCTTTGTAATCATGATTTCAGACATGTATTTGACCTATGATCAAACTTATGGGCACCTGGCTAGGAGGTGATTATTTCATTGTTACATTTGTCCTTTGTTGCCAAAGAAGACCATGCCATCAGGGAAATGATGACATGACTTGCATATGACTTTGTTTTGAGTTAGGGAAGGTTGTGCAAGGTCACCAGCCTCACTTTCCCCTCCTGAACCATCTGGATCCAGTGACCTGATATTCATCAGGATGACTGGAGATGGTCCAGGATGCAATGGGAGAACTTGGTCCCTTTAGTCCAAGGCCTATTCAGTACTCACTTAGGGTAAGGTAATTCCCATTCAATGAATACGCATGTTTAAGAAGTAGTAAGAGGTTGGCCCCTTTAATGAGGCAAAGCAAAGTAACTACATCAGGTTAAGCAACAATTATTATTGATGATCACTCTTAAAGCAGGAGGGTCCAGAAGAAAAGCCCTTAAGTGGAGCTTGAGCAGGGGTCTAGTGTGGTACAATTTATAGACTTCAGAGTGAAGTAGGTTTAAGGTTTTGGGAAAGGGAAGGGAAGAGAAGGGAAAGGAAGGGAAGGGAATGGAAGGGAAGGATCTAGCCAGTAAACCCCAGGTTAACTGGGCATGTTCTGGTCATCCAAATTTATCTTCTTTCGGATAGGAGAAGGAAGCTGTGCAAGGTCACAAACCTCACCTCTCCTCCAGAGCCATCTGAATCCAGTGACCAGATGTTCATCCATGACTGGACATGACCCAGGATGCAATGGGATACCTTGGCCCCTTTAGGTCAAGGCTTATTTGATACTCACTTAGGGTGAGGTGACATCCATTATTTAGCCCTTGCATGAAATGATGACTTGCAAGTTTGTTCTTTCTCCTGACTCAATTCTTGTAGCCACAGTTGCTTTGCATATCTTCTTTTACCTACTGTTATTCACTTAACTTCCATATTTTTCTCCCTTCATTCCTTCCTCCCTCCTTCTCTTTCTATCTCTATCTTTCTTTATAGATAGATATTGATATAGAAACAGAGGTAGACTTACATGCATTTTTACATGTATGCATTTCAAAATTTTGGATATGTTTGTTATCTCCTGTTAGACTGTAGTGCCTAAGGATTTAGGTTTCTGCCCAGTTGACTGCTCAGAGCAAAGGAGGAAAGAAGCCTCCTCCTCCTCTTGGCTGAGGGAATCATCACAATTCCAGCCTAATAATGAGCTAGTACCAGCGCCAGCAACCCAGAATGAGGTTTCCTTGGTAACAGACAAGTCGCCATGACAACCAGAGATGGGGTCCCATTTATACGGCTTTCAATAAAACAATTCTTCCTCAGCAGGGCCTCTCTCCTGAAGGGTGGGGCTGGAGCCTAGAGTCCATATTGGGATTCCATCCTGCTTTAAAAACTTTGCAACCATTCCCCTGTCCCCCATTCCCACAAGACAAGAAAAAAAGAATTAGGATATGGAAAAATCAGCATGAACTGACACAGAAGGAGCACATTAATCCTTAAAGCAGTCCTCACCCACTAGCCTCCATGTTCCTAGGAGGAGGGGGCTCTTGACTGAGGCCTATGTTGACATTGCCCCTGCTGTAGAGATGTTGTCATATTTCCCTTTTATTAGCAGTAGATATAGTATCTACACAGCTTTCTCATAAGAAAGAGGGTAAGAGGTTGGCATTGAAAACATGCTACTTTCTGTGTGGGGCCAGTCCTAGGTTAGAGAATCCCAGAATTACAGAGACTCTTGCTCAGATTATACTTTACTATACTATACTCCCATTACCTGGGAAGTGAAATCTATCCTCATGAGTGAGATGAAGGGATTGGACTGGATGACCTCCCAGGTCCACTTGCTATTATGACATTTTATATTCTGATGTCCCTTCCAGCTCTGACTTACATTGTAGGAATATCCCCCACCTCCATAGTACCTCCCCAAAAAGCAGTTGAAGAAGGGGGGCCAGTCCAAAAGCTTCTCACTGCCATTTTTATACTGCAGCTGCTGCTTTTGACAATGGCCTCTCTTGTCTGAAGGGGTCTTTGTTCTTCTAAGGTCTGAAGCATTTTGTCCCTGATTGTCTTGCTGAGCAGACCTCCAGTTACCATGGTGATTGGTCTGTCTCCAAGGATACTCCCACTCCTGAGCTGCTGACCTTCCTGCTAATTCTTTACAAGGCTTGTGTTATGATCACTAAGCCGAGAGCAGAGGTGGGCTTCTTTCCCACTTTGCTCTGGACAGCCGGGTCGGCAAGACACTAATTACTTGGTGCTATAAAACAACAGGAGATACGTGTGTACACACATAGATACTTCATAAACGCATCTACATATACTGAGAGAAACAGGCAATGTTGGTGCTAGAGGTAGAAATGGATGAATACAGAAGCTAACTTCAGAAGCCTATGTCTAAGAAGACAGGCAAACCAGCTGTGGTTATAAGATTTGAAGAAGGAGAAGCAGCAAATATGCCAGTCATGATTCCAATCAAAAATTCATCTCCTAGTCAGGTGCCAGTAAGTCTGTCCCCAGCCTAAATTCATAACTGAACTCTTACCTTTCCCCAGATAGTGCCTGAACTGTTAATGACATGCTACACAAATCACAAGTGCTTTAATGATTACATTTTTCACTTGTCTCATTTAATCCTAACAACACCCTTGGGAAGTAGAGGATTTGAGTATTATTTTCCATTTTCCATTTGACTTGATGAAGTCAAGTAACAAAGAAGGATTTAACAGATGCTTCCTATGTGGTAGGCCCAATGCTAAGCTCTGAGAATACAAATAGAAGCCAAAAAGAAACAGCCACTACCTTCCTGGAGTTTACATTCTAATGGGGAAATTCAGCACCCAGAAGCTATAAAGGAGGGCATGGAGAGGGGGTGGGTCAGGAGAAGGTGTGTGGGGGCAGGGTGGAAAAGTAAGGCCTGAAAGACAGGAGCAGAGCCCTGAGGAGAATGAAGGAGTGAAAAATGGCTCCCTTGGGTCTTCCTTAAAATGGAAGCTCAGGCAGGAAGTGACCAATCAGAGGAAGAGACTGCAGAGCAGAGGCATGGTCCAGGTGAGAAGGTTGCTGGGTGATGGTGGAGAAAGAAGTCAAAAGAGTCAGTAGCAGTGCCCAGACCTTTAGTCTCCCCCCTCTGTGCCTTCTGTAGGAAGGGGGCTCTAAAAGGAGGAATCTGGACCCTAAAAGAATTGTTAGATGTTGGTACAATTCAAGGATCCATCATTTTATGGGAAGATGTAGTGAAAGAAATTCATCCTGCTGTGGTCAATATTCAACCTGCACTTCATAAGACTTTGGCAGAGGATCTTAGAGCCAGAGCTGGGAGGGACTTCAGCATCATGGAGTCCAACCCTTCTCCTTTTACAAGTGAGGTAAATGAGGCCCCCGAACGAGTAAGTGATTTATCCAAGGTCACACAGGTACCAAGCATCAGAGGCATGATTTATTCTTTCTACTGTATAATTCTGCCTCCTAGGGAGTCTTTTGCCTCATAACCATGGTTTCCCCAAGAAATATCAGAAGTTGGCATATGTTGGAGTCTTTCCCCCCCAAAAAAATAAAGGCTTCTAGTTCTCAGTCAATTTTTCAGCACAGCAAATATGGGTCAGGTTTTATTTCACCTGATGGAAAATGTAAAGTTTAAAGGATTAGTGCTTGAGCATGGTGCCCAGAACAGAGAAGGCATTTAATAAATGCCTGTTTTATTGAGTCATAAATAGTAAAGACAGCTCTTCTTCCCTTTCCATGGGTCTCTACTTTCTCAAGGATTGAGGTTCCCCACTCACCAAAGGGAAAGCGCTTGGGGTACATAGAGTCCATCCCATTCCCTCTTGCGGGCCCTAACTTTCCAGGGACTTCTATCTCTAGACAGATGGTACTTATCCCACCCACTCAACCCACAGTAACCTTTGCATGATCTACCACACAAGATTTTAGGGAGAGAAGAGCTTTGCAACCCTAAAAGTCTGGAGAGATGAAAGCTATTATTAACTTCATTATTTTCCTTAGGCTTCCATTTGAACATGATTACTCTTGGAAGTTTTTGTCTCACCGATGGAGAGCCAACCCCCAATTTCAACTATCCCACCAGACTTTGGGCTGCCTTTTCTGTTGAGTGAGGCTGCACTGTCATCTGGTGGCCAGAAAGCTGCTCATTTTTAGGATAAAGGGTGCTAACTAGCAGATAATGTTTTCCAATCCCACCAATAAACATTTACTAAGCATCTGGCATGTTCTAGGCTCTGGGGCTACAAATACAAAAAATGAAACAACTCTTACTCTCAAGAGCCAAGAAATACTTCTTAAGTAACTGTCAGAGTTCATAGTTTGGCCTCCAGTTCTGATAAGCCATCTCAGAAAGGAAGATCATTGATCTGAAGCAGGGACTGGAATGCCAAGTGGGGACAATTCAGGGCAATCTGTGCCCATGGTTGTAAGAACATAAGGAAGAATCCACAGCCACCTCTGGCAATGAAAGATCCCCGTGTATGTCCTGGCTCAATATGTTCCTTCCTGTAGCTTGGCTGAGGGCACAGTGAACTGCTGAACAAAGAATTTCTTGAGAAATGAAATGCTTTTCCATTAGAGGGATCCTGACATAGCAAACAGTGAAGCTTCTCTATAGGGTTGACCTTTCACCTGGGCAAAAAAGGCATCTGCCTATGAAATGTAATTTCTAAGACACAGAAAGTACCCTCTCCCCTGTTCCAACTGATCTGTGAATTCTACTCATTCACTATGATGCTATAGAAAAGCATTTTATTTTGGATTTTGAGTCAGCAAGTATTCCCCCATGGATTTCCTTCCTTAGCTCTCCTTTCCATTTTTGTCTGAGCTGAAGCAGCTTCTGCAACAGAGTAGGAGGAGAACCTCCCAGGCAGTTTCTATAACCTTGAGGGTCCCTAATCCAGGGCTAATCCGAGGGAGAAAATAGCATATTTTCAGTACCCCCTCCAAATTTATGAACAATTGGGCAGAAATTTAAAAAATTGCTTGTTGCAGAGGGGTAGGAGAGTAGAGTGGGAACAACATGTTGACAAAGAATATGTGGGTCAAATCTGAAAATGGAATTGAATCACAAGAGAATACCAGGCACAGATGGTGACTGGCAAAGGGGAGATTGGTAAAGGAGGGTTGCTGAATGACTCGTTCAGTTTTAATTCAGCCAAATTTTGCCTCGTTCAGATCTTTTCTTCCTTGTTCTGTTGATTTGAGTATAATTGCTCTACATCTGGGGCATAATTATATTTTTATTTGAGTTTTGTGGAGTTAATAGAGACTGGATAAAATATTTAAACTGAAATTTTGTTGCTCAAATGGCCTAGAAGGTATTCTGTTCCTTTTGAAGAAGGAGCAATATCCCCATCTCACCAAGACTCCCTGACATATGAGGGCAAATTGGCCCCTTTGCATTATGTTGTTCTGTCTACTAGCCCCATTGTATGTGTTTCTTGGTGGACATAGATGGGCATGGTTTGATTGCTACCTATCTATCTTATTAGGTATCAATCTCCTGTGAATTACTGGTTCTCTTAGTACTATTATTTGAGACTGGATGTCAGGAGAGAATTCAGGGTTGGCTTCATAAGTTTGAGGGTCATCTACATAGAGAATGTTATTAAGCCCATGGGAACTGAAAAGTTCACCAAGAGAAATTATATAGATCAACAAGATAAAAGAGTGAAGTATAAACCCTTGGGAGATACTTGGGCTTATTGAGTGTGACCTGGATGAAGATCTAGCAAAAGAAACTTTTTAAAATAAAGTTTATTATCTTTATAATATTGCTGTTTTTATATAGATCCTTCTAGTTTTACACTCCTCACTTTGCATCAGTTCACACAGGTCTTCTCAGATTTTTCTGAAACCTTCTCCTTCATTTCTTATAAATCCATAGTATTCTATCACATACATTTACCATAACTTGTTCAGTCATTCCCCAATTGATGGGTTGATTTCTTGTCATTTTCCATTTTTGCCATCTTATCCAATCTCATAGTTGTGAAATGTTTATAGGGGCTTAGGATTATTTTAGTTTACATTTCTCTAATTCTTAATGATTTAGAACATCTTTCCATATGATAACTGATAGCATGGATTCTTCCCCTGAGAACTGTCTATTCATACCCTTTGATCATTTATCATTTGGAGAATGGCTCTTACGTTTCAGTTGAAGGTTAAGGTGGGAGAAGAGGGAGCTGGTGATGAATGGCTTAATCCAACATGAGGTGGAGACCTCAGTTTAAAAATTGAGGAGAGATGTTCTATGGGAGAAATGGAGACAGTTTAGGGAGAAAAGAGAAAGGAAGATGGTCAGGAGTCAGAATATCCACTTAGAGAAATGGTATGCAGAATTAATGAAGGCATAAAATATGTTTTTCCACCAAAAAGTGAAGACACAAGAATGCCATGATCCCAGAAAGCATGAGTTCTTTTTTTATATTTTGTTTTTTCTATGAACTTAACAATCACCAACAAAAATGAACAGCATTATGGCAACACCGCCATTAGCCTTCCTCATTTCCTTTACTTCAATAGCCACCAGGACTGTGGTGAGGAACATCTATAGGTGAGACATTCCTTATACCAATACATAGTCATTTTACCTACAGTGCTGAGAATTTAAGTGATTTTCCCAGGGTCACACAGCCAGTGATTGTCAGAAATGAGGCTTGAAACAGTAACTCTAAGGCTAGCTTTCTATCCACTGAGCCATATTGCTTTTCTATATGGAACTGAGCACAGTTTCCCATGGAAACTATCTCCTATTTCATAGAGGGATTGGAGGAAGCAGGGTCTACCCACATCACCTCAGTCAAGCTTTACTATTTCGGGACTACAGGACTTTCACTATTTAGACCTTGGTCCGAGGTATCCTCACCACCTGAAAGATTCTCTACCATCCTTAAGATGGTGGATCTAAGGGGGCAGAGCCAAGAAAACAGTTCTTAAAATACCTGTAAAAATGACTCTAAACAAATTCTAGAGTCGCAGAAGCCACAAAACAACAGAGAGAAGGAGATTTCCAGCCCAAGGCAGCCTGGAAGGCTGACAGGAAAGGCCAATTGCACCAGGCTCAGAGTGCAGTGCAGCCCACGGAGCACAGCACAGCATTGGCCAGTGGTGCAGCAGGGACAGGACTGGAGCATGCTTCAGAGCACAAAATCATGGGTAGCAGCTGCAGTTCCCAGATTCCTCAACCCACAAATGCCATAGACAGCTTCAAAGATCAGTGATAAATCTCTTTCACCTGGGTCAGAAAAGCAGGTTCCAGCCCTAGCACCGGGTCCAGGCAGCTGCAGTATCCATTTTTGGAGACCTTGGCCGAAAAACTCTGGGGGAATTAAGGGGTTGATCTGGATCTTGGTCCTAAGTGGTAGCCCTGGGGTGAGGAGGAGCACTTGCAGGTGGAGTAAAAGGCAGTTGTGGAGAGAGAACCATACTCACAGATCCTGGGCAGAAAAGTTTGTGGTTGCTCCCAGATCAGAGTGCAGGTCAGGAGAGGAGGTAACTCCTCTCTTTTGATTGTGCCACCTTGGAGTAACTGAGAAGTTTCAGGTCCCTAGAGTATACTCTCCATTTGCCAAAGGATTCAAACATCAAGTAACTGACTGGGAAAATGCCCAAAAAAGGGAAAAAAATAAGCGTATAGAAGGTTACTTTCTTAGTGAACAGGTATGTTTCTCCATCCTTTTGAATGAGGAAGAACAAGGCATACCATGAGAGGAAGACATCAAAGTCAAGGATTTTTCATCCAAAACCTCCAAAATAAATTAACAATGGTTTCAGGCCATGGACAAGCTCAAAAGAGATTTTGAAAATCAAGTAAGAGAAGTAGAGGAATAATTGGGAAGAGAAATGACAGCAATGCAAGAAAATCATGAAAAGTGAGTCAACAGCTTGCTAAAGGAGACACCTCCCCCCCAAATGCTAAAGAAAATAACACTTTTAAAAATTGACTAACCCAACTGGCAAAAGAGGTCTATAAATCCAATGAGGAGAAAAATGCTTTAAAAAGCATAATTAGCCAAATGGAAAAGGAGATTCAAAAGCTCACTGAACACAATAATTTTTTAAAAAAATTAGGATGGAGAAGATGGCAGAGTAGAAAGATGCACATACACTAGCTCTTACCCCACAGCCCATAAAATATCTGTAAACAAGAACTCTCAACAAATTCTAGAGCAACAGAAGCCACAGAACAACGAAGTGGAGGAGATTTCTAGTCTAGAGTGACTTGAATGACCGATGGAAAAGATCTGTTGCACCAGACTTGGAGCAGAGGCACCTTGGCTCTACAGGCACTGGGAGGAGCAGGACAAAGCAGCTTCAGGGACAGAATCTCCAGCAGTGGCCCAGATCCCTCAACCCACAGGCGACAAAGGTCAGTGAGAGGGTCTTTTCAGCTGGCCTAGAAGGGAGCAAGGTGCCCCATAAATCAGGCCTCCTCAAGTGGTATCAGTGGAGGCAGCAGTGGATGGGAGCTCACAAAGCAGGCAGTAGCCTGCATCCATCATTGAAGATCTCATCATAAACCCCCTGAGGGAATTGAGCTCTATTTGGTGGCCCTGCCCCCACCTGAGCCGCTGATCTTAATCTCACATTAAATAGCAGCCCTGCCTTTGCCTAAAGACCCTGAGGCTTTGGAACCGCTTATCTGAATCTCAGCCCCCAGTGCTGGCTTGGCAGAACTGGAGGAAAGGTGGCTGTGGAGAGGAAACTCAGAAGTCAAGTAACTGGCAGGGAAAATGCCCAAAAAAGGGAAAAAAGATAAGACCATAGAAGGTTACATTCTTGGGGAACAGATGTTTCCCCCCAACCTTTCAGATGAAGAAGAACAGTGCATAATGTCAGATGAAGTCAAGTCCTCTGCCTCCAGGGCCTCCAAAGGGAACTTAAATTGGGCTTAGGCAATAGAAGACCTTAAAAAACAAGTTAGCAGCTTACTAAAGGAGAACCAAAAAAAAATGCTGAAGAAAATAACAGCTTTAAAAAGAGACTAACTCAATTGGGAAAAGAGGTCCAAAAAGCCAATGAGGAGAAGGAGGTTTTAAAAAGCAGAATTAGCCAAATGGACCGGAAAGTTCAAAAACTCACTGAACAAAATAATTCATTGAAAGAGAGAATTGAGTTCAGGGAAATGAATGACTATGAGTTAAACCAAGCAGTTAGTAAACAAAACCAAATATTTGAAAAAATAGAAGATAATGTGAAACATCTCATTGGAAAAACAACTGACCTAGAAAATAGATCCAGGAGAAACAATTTGAAAATTATGGGACTACCTGAAAGCCATGATGAAAAAAAGAGCCTGGACATTATCGTCCATGAAATTATCAAGGAAAACTGCCCTGATATTCTAGAGCCAGAGAGCAAAACAAATATGAAAGAATCCACTGATCCCCTCCTGAAGGAGACCCCAAAAGAGAAATTCCTAGGAATATTGTGGCCAAATTTCAGAGTTCCCAGATTAAGGAGAAAATACTACAAGCAGGTAGAAAGAAACAACTTGAGTATTGTGGATATACAATCAGGATAACACAGGATCTAGCAGCTTCAACATCAAGGGATCAAAGGGCTTGGAATGGGATATTTCAGAGGTCAAAGGAACTGGGATTGAAACCAAGAATCACCTACCAGAAAATCTGAGTATAATACTTCAAAGGAATAAGTGGAAATTCAATGATATATATGACTTTCAATCATTGTTTTTGAGGAAAAGACCAGATTGGTATAGAAAATTTGACTTCCCAAGACAAGAATCAAGAGAAGCACAAAAAGGTAAACAGGAAAGAAAAATCATAAAAGATTCTCTAAAGCTGAACTGTTTACATTACTACATGGAAAGAAAATGTTTATAACTCTTGAATCTTTTCTCAATATTTGGGTAGATGGAGAGATTGTACATATACATATATAGATAAAGAGTGCAAGGTGTGTTGAATTAGAAGAGATGATAGTTATACAAAAAATAAAATAAAAATTAAGGGATGAAGGAGGAAAATACTGGGAAGAGAAAGGGAGAAATGGAACGGGCAGGCTATAATTTATAAAAGAGATAAGAAAAATCTTATTCAATGGAGGAGAAGAGAGAAGTGGAGAGAGGAAAATCGAAGCTATTCTCTCCACATGTGGATGAAGGAAGGAATAACATGCTCACTAAATTTGATAGGAAAATTATATCACACCACAGGAAAACAAGAGTGGACATGACAAGTGGGATGAGGGGAATGCTAGAAGGGGGGCAGATGGGAGAAGGGAGTCACTAGAAATAAACATTTTCGAGAAGGGACAAAATCAATTGTGGGGGAAAAAATAAAGGGGGATACAGTAGGACAGAGGACAATATAATTGGTATTATACAACATGATTATTATGGAAGTCTTTTGCAAAACAACACATATTTAGTGTGTATTGAATTGCTTGCCTTCTCAGTAGGGCTGGGGAGAGAGGAGGGGAGGGAGAGAAGCTGAAATTCAAAGTATTAACAATGAATGTTGAGAATTGGCAAATAAGAAATACAGGGAATGGGATATAGAAATTTATCTTGCCCTACTAGAAAAGAGAGAAGATGGTGATAAGGGAAGGGTGGGGTGTAATAGAAGGGAGAGTACCTTGAGGGAAGAAGTAATCAGAATGCAAGGTATTAGGAAGCAGGGGGGGAGGGGAGTGATGGGGAGAAAAATTGGACATGTTACAAAGTGAGGTAAAAGCAATTAGTATTAAAACAATTTACTGATTTAATTACTGAGAATAAATCAATGACATCTTTAGTTTGGGGAAAAGAATTTTAGTCTAAATTTCCCTAAGGAAGGTAACCTTGGGTATAATTTGGCATTTATGGAAAAGTTGAGGTTTGAATGGTAAATTTGATTTTATGATTGCTATTTAATCAGGAACTAGAACATGTATAGAAAGGCATGTAAGCCCCTTGAGACTTGCCTCAAAAGATGTTCCTTAGCCAAAGTGAAACTATAATCATATTTGAAACCTGGTTATATTGGAACTTAGATGCTATGGGACTATTAAGTGACTGTTCTTCTGAGTCTAACTCCAGGTATGAGTAGCAAGAAAAGTGATCTGAGCCTCCAATCCATGATGCCAGTAAGCTTGTGAGACGCTGGTATGAACTGCATAAGGTGATCTCAAGGGAAGGGTGGGAAAGTGACTTCAGCCTGGGCTGAAGTAGGATTCTCCTGACTCAACTTCCCCACTGACACTTGGCAGAACTTAAGCCTGACTGAATGCAAGTGGACAATCTAATCCTGCCTGGAATTGACATGACGTTGGGGAGATATTGTATCCCTGCAATGTACCTACCCTTGGTGCAATTTCCTATAGTCAAAAGGTTTGTAAGCTTAATACTGCATCTATTAAATTATAGATTATTGGTAGGGGAACATCCGAGGTTAAGTCTAAAATTAAGCTATTAGGCATAGGACTTTAGACCAACCAAACTAAGTTTTGGTCTGTTAATTCTTAGTAATACTGTGGAGACAATTTAGGTCAAGAGCTTGTGAAGTTAGCAACATAAATATCATTTGTGTCTCAGTTGGTTAATTAAAAAAAATTCTTTTATGGTCCATATTGTAAATGCTTTAAAAAGAAGTATCACCTGACCAAAAGTTTGAATTGTTTTATCTGTTATGAACTGTGTTAAAAATGAAAAATAAAATTAAAAAAATTAGAATGGAGCACATAGAAGCTAATGACTCTATGAGAAACCAGGAAATTACCAAACAAAACCAAAAGAATGAAAAAATTTAAGACAATGTAGAATATCTCATTAGAAAAACAACTGACCTGGAAAAAAGATTCAGGAAAGACAGTTTAAAAATTATGGGGCTACATGAAAGTCATGATGAAAAAGAGAACCTAGATATTATCTTTTATGAAATTATCAAGGAAAATTGCCCTAATATTCTAGAACAAGAAGGTAAAATAAGTATTGAAAGAATACACTGATCACGTCCAGAAAGAGATTCGAAAAGAAAAGAAAACTTATAGGATTATTGTAGCCAGATTCCAGAGTCCCAAGGTCAAAGAGAAAATATTGCAAGCAGCCAGAAAGAAACAATTCGAGTACTGTGGAAATACAGTCAGGACAACACAGGATATGACAGCTTCTACATTAAGGGATAGAGGGCTTGAAATATGATATTCTAGAAGTCAAAGGAGCTAGGATTAAAACCAAGAATCACCTAGCCAGCAAAACTGAGCATAATACTTCAGGGGGAAAAAATGATCATTCAGTGATATAGAGAACTTTCAAGTATTCTTGATGAAAAGACCAGAGCTAAATAGAAAATTTGACTTTCAAACACAAGAATCAAGAGAACCATGAAAAGGTAAACAGCAAAGAGAATTCATAAGGGACTTAAGTCCAACTGTTTACATTCCTACATAGAAAGGTAATGTTTGTAATTCTTAAGACTTTTATCAGTATTTGGGTATTTGGAGGGATTATATACATATAGGCAGAGGGCACAGGGTGAGTTGAATAGGAAGGGATGATTTCTAAAAAAATTAAAATTAAGGGGTAAGAGAGGAATATATTGGGAGGAGAAATGGAATGGGGCAAATTATCTCTCATAAAAGAGGAAGAACATGCTATTTCAATGGAGGGGAAAAGGGGGGAGGTTAGAGGGAAAAAGTTAAGCTTCCTCTCATCATATTTGGCTTAAGGAGGGAATAACATGCACGTTCAATTTGTCATTAAAATCTATCTTGCACTATAGGAAAGTAGGGGAGAAGGGGAGAAGGGGAGAAGTGGGCTGTGGGGAGGATGATAGAATGGAAGGCAAATGGGAGGAGGGAGTAATTTGAAGTAAACACTTTTGGAGCAGAACAAGGACAAAGAAAAAATAAAATAAATGGGGGACAGAATAGGATGGAGGGAAATACAGTTTGTCTTTCATGACACAACTATTATGGAAGTCTTTTGCATAACTACACCTATATAGCCTATATTGAATTGTTTGCCTTCACAATGGGGATGAATGGGGAGGGAGGAAGGGAGAGAAGTTGGAACTCAAAAATTTAGGAACGAATGTTGAGAATTGTTTTTGCATGCAACTGGGAAATAAGAAATACAAGTAATGGGGTATAGAAATCTATCTCGCCCTACAAGAAAAGAAAGAAGATGGGGATAAGGAAAGGGAGGGTTGCAATAGAAGAGAGGGCAGATTGAGGAAGGGGTGATCAGAATGTGCAGTGTCTTGGGTTGGGAGGGAGGGGAGAGATGGGGAGAAAGTTGGGAACTCAAAATCTTGTGGAAATGAATGTTCAAAATGGAAAATAAATGAATAAATTTTAAAAGTAATTTAAAAAGATGGTGAATCTAAGAAGGATTTGCTGTCCTGATGTCTTCACAGGAGGTAGAAAAAAGGACAGGCTTTGTATCTGAGGTTTTACTTAGACTAAGAAAGGCAGTGGAGTGAGGGAGAAGACAACTTCAGAGTCACCTCTAGCTCATGGCTCAACTTATATCCCAATTATAGTGCAGAACTTGTAACACAAGGACACTTCTTGGATCTCATTCACCTAATTCCCGGTGGCACTGGCAGTTTGGGGCCCCAGGCTGGATACTTTGACACTCAGGAGTACCTATTCTCCTAACACTATCTCTCAGGCCCCAATCAATGTGCTTCCCCTTAATAATCAGTCAGCAGACAATCCTATAGTAAAGGTATTTCTTTGAATGGCACATTAAGAGTAGTTTCAAAGGATTTAATCTAACACCATGGGGAAAATCTGCCACAAAATCACACAGAATTTGAGAAGAGGAAATGGGAGTGCAAATTTAAAGTACATTGGTAGTCAGTCAGGCATTTGTTTAGGGAACACACTGAAGAAGACAACTCAAACTCCAGAATTACAGAGCCTCAACATCCTCAGTCTTCTTTCTCTAAAGGGTCTTGACCAGACACATTGGAGTGTGGTGTTTATGAAGGAAAGATTGTGTTGGTCTGACCATTTGGTGATCTGACCACTCACAGAGCACAGTGGTCTCTGGAATTCTGGTTAGTCATATTGTGCTTTTTTTTAAAGTCCAAGTTATTTTACTTCAAATATTGCACTACATATTTTGTTCTTCTGGTCCTATTACTTTTCCCTGAATCAGTTCATTTCAGTCTCTGAATCAGTCATTCATTTCCTACAGCACCATAACATTTCATTACATTTCTATACCAAAATTCATTTAGGCGTTCCCCGAATGATGGGTACCCACTTTATTTCCAAGACCTTACTATACCAAAAGGTGCACCTTGAACTCTTTCTTCTGTCTTTACTCTCTTTGGAGTATTCAACTATTCACAATTCACTGACCTTTGCCATAAGTTTCAAGTTGCTTTCCAGAAACGATGGATCAATTCCCATTTCCACCAATGGATCCTATATCTCCCATAGCCACTTAAACAACTGTTAACATTTTTTGTCTTCTTTTCCAATCTTCTGATTATGAGGGGAAAAATTCAGAGAAGTTTAAATTCACATTTCTTTCAATATTAGTGATTTGGAGCATGTTTTCTTTGTTTCTCTTATTTATTATTATTATTATTATTTTATTGGTTTTCAGTGTTCTACAATCACTTCCATATATCTTAGATTTTTTTCCCCTCCCTCTCCCCCTTCTACCCTCCTGAGACAGCATACAATTTTATATAAGTTCTACACATACATTCCTATTAAATACATTTTCACCTTAGTCATGTTGCATAGAAGAATTAAAATGAATGGGAGAAATCATAAAACAAATGAAAATATAATACAAAAGAAAATGATCTGATTCATTCTGCAATTGAGTTCTATAGTTCTTTTCCTGGATAGGAAAGGCATTTTGCCTTAAGAGAGCATTGGGAATTATTTAAGTCCTTGCATTGTAATGAAGTCCTAAGTCTACCAGAAAAATTCCTCTCACACTGTGGTTGTTACTG
Source organism: Potorous gilbertii (assembly GCA_028658325.1). Classification (NCBI taxonomy): domain Eukaryota; kingdom Metazoa; phylum Chordata; class Mammalia; order Diprotodontia; family Potoroidae; genus Potorous; species Potorous gilbertii. The sequence continues at coordinate 42,262,079 of CM053775.1, forward strand.
TGTACAAAGTTCTTCTGGTTCTGCTCCTTTTACTCAACATCAGTTCATTTAAGTCTTATCAGACCTCTCTGTTTTGTCATGCTAGCCAATCTGATAGGTATGATGTGATATCTCACAGTTCTTATGATTTGCATCTCTCTGATCAATAGTGATTTGGAGCATTTTTTCATATGACTATAGATAGCATTTATTTATTTCTTGGAAAACTGCCTGTTCATATCCTTTGACCATTTATCAATTGGGGAATGTCTTGCATTCTTGTACATTTGACTCAGTTCTCTTTATATTTTAGAAATGAGGTCTTTATCAGAGACACTAGTAGCAAAAATTCCTTCCCAGTTTTCTGCTTCCCTCCTAATCTTGGTTGCATTGGGTTTGGTTGTGCAAAAACTTTTCAATTTGATGTAATCAAAATTATCCATTTTGCACTCCATAATGTCTTCTGTCTCTTGTTCATCAAAAATTCTTCCCTTCTCTGTAAATGTGATAAATACACTATTCCTTGCTCCACGAGTTTGTTTATTGTATCAATCTTCATACCTAGACCACGCACCCATTTGAACTCCATTCTTGTGTATGGTGTCAGAAAGTGGTCTATGCCCAGTTTCTGCCACACTGTTATCCAATTTTGCCAGCAATTTTTGTCAAATAGTGAGTTCTTGTTCCAGAAGCTAGGGTCCTTGAGTTTATCAAAGAGTAGATTGCTATATTCATTGACTATTGTGTCTTGAATACCTAACATATTCCACTGTTCTACCCTTCTGTTTCTTAGCCAGTACCAAGTGGTTTTGATAACTGCTGCTTAATAATACAATTTAGGATGTAGTAGAGCTAGGCCACCCTCCTAGCATTTCTTTTCATTGGTTCCCTTGATATTCTGAACCTTTTATTCTTCCAGATGAATTTTGATATTATTTTTTCTGGCCCTACAAAATCATTATCTGATAGTTTTATTGGTATGGCAATGAATAAGCAAATTAGTTTAGGTAGAATTGTCCTTTTTATTATATTGGCTAGGCCTACCCATTAGCAACTGATGTTTTCCTTTTTTTTTTGTTTATCTCAAATATCCTTTAATTTTTACAGGAATAAGGCAAAATGATACATGTTACATTAGGAGCTGACAATAATTTTGTAGGTAAGTTCAGAAGTGAGTAGTTTGATTACAGAAGTACTAATGTATGAACAGCATATTTTGAATTTCAGATATGCAGATACAGAAATGCACATAATTCAAATACTTGCAATTCAGAAAACCTTACTCCCCATGAAAATACAAAAATGATAATCTGAGACAAAATATCTATTTTTTTTGCTAAAAACTGTATAAACATAAAATAAGCACAAAAACACAACTTTAAAATTTATGAGGATTAACTGTATAAAAATAGTCACTTTTTCTTACAAAGGTGCCATTTATTACTTCACAAAATATTTCCTACAGGAATAATTGTTTTAAAATTGCATTATTTTTAAACTGATAAGCCCTACATTAGATTTTGATTAGAAAAACCCTCTTGGAAAAATACTTTGGTATATATCTTGAGCTGATTTTTAAAATCCTCTAAAATAATTTTAGGGGCTTATAAACATTTCTTTCTATTAAAGCACAGTAGAATAAGTAATGCATATCAGCTGCATATAGAATCAGCAACAGGATTTATTATGATCCATTTAGAGAAATTTACCACACCCAAAAAAGCAAAATCAATACTATTTTAAAAAACTTCCAAATGTTCAAGTTGTTCTATCCGGTTTACTAAAATATTTCTATAAAATGATTGGAATACTTCTTTTAAAACTTCATTTTCAGTTCAAGTGCCTTTGATATCTTGAAAAACACGACCTGAAAAATGATTATGCCCTCTTTTTCTTACTAAACCTCTTGCAAGCATTTTTTAAAAGATCATTTTAAAGACTTGACAGTTGAGCAAAGTACACATAATTTATACATTTTACAAAGCATTAGATTTTCTTTTAAATCTTCAGTTTAGAATATTGGCAGATGAATATTTACATAGACAATTAAAAAGAGCATATTTCAGAACCTAGTAAGTAATGAAAATCTATACCAATAAAATGTTGGCAAAAAGAAATCAAACTTTCATTAATGTACTGTCTCAAGTTGCAAACTTTCTCTGTAAGTGTTTTCTGGGAAATTCAGATTTTTGGAAATTCACTTTCTGTTGATCAGGTACCACAGTTAATGTTAATTGCAGTAGAAATTCCAGTTACTTGCTTGAAGTCCTCTTACTTACATAACATACTATCTCCAGAATCTTGGAAATAAAATCTTTAGTCTTTTGGCTGCCACTCCCAGTTTTTAAAGTTTCATTTTTGACCCTTTAGTTTAGAAAATTCCATATAAAAAGAACATCCATTTAATTTTTAAGTCCATAAAATTTATCTTCATTTTAGACATTTTTATGGAAGTAGAGATCTTTGAAAGTTTTTAATTCTTCCATTAAGGTTTTATTTTGATTTTCCAAGACTGCAACTCGATTTTCCAGACCCTTAACATATTCTTTTTTCTTTCTACGGCATTCTCGAGCAGCTTGCCTATTTTTCATCAATCTCATTTCTCTTTTTAATTGTGGATCATCTGTTGTGGTTGTCTCAGATGTTATAGTGACTGGAGATGTCATCACTACTGTCTGTGGAAGATTAGTATTTGCTGGTGTGTCATGAATCTGATAAGTCTGCATATCTCCTGATGTAGTCTGTACAACCATTTGGTTGCTAGGGACAAGAATCTGCTGTCCGTCAGATGTCTGTGCATACTGAAGAATTGTTGTTCCTTGCTGAGTATTGTCTGCATTTGTCATTGTTAATGCCTGCAGCCCCTGTACTCCATCTATGCTTGAACTGGCCAGTTGTAATGTTCCACATGGGGCAATGGTAACGTATTGTCCAGTGCCAGTCTGGTAGATAGGAGTTGGGACAGACATAGATGTGACTGTTGAAACTCCGGGGTTTTCCCCGTCTCTCTTTCTGTCTTTGGTATCTTCTGAAGAAAGATCGTTTAAGATTTTTTTGTAAGATGGACGACGTGCTAAAATCCCCCGAGCTTTCTGTGAAGAGCCTATGCTATCAGACGAATCCTGAGAATCTTCACTATCTGACCAGGAGGATGCCTTCTCTGTCTGTACTTGTGTGGGTAGCGAGGCGGGAGCGCGGGGGGGTTACTGAGAAGCGTGGATGACCCCCTGACTCTGTACTTGTTCTCCAGAAAGATGTACAACTGTCACTGGCGCAGTTCCTCTTAGAGACATCTGAGGCTACTCCCGACGTCGCTGCTCGGATTCCCTGGGCAGGAACTTCTCCTCCGAGAATCAAGTTCGCGAGGCCGGGTCTCTCTGGCACTCGCCTTCTGTCAGTCCCTCTCCCGATGCCTCGGCAGGTCTGCTCCTCCTCCACCACACCTCCTGGCTGCCTCCCTCTGGGAGGAGGCGGGGCAATTTCTGAGCTGGGGGAAGCCGCCGGTGGAGGCGGGGCTAAGACCCCACCCCCCCACCCCGCGATTCCGTTTGAGGAGGACAGAGGCATAGTCCGCTCCGGGCTGAGGCTCCAATTGATGTTTTTCCACTTACTTAGATTTGGCTTTATTTGAGAAAAAAAGTGTCTTGTAATCGTGTTCATATAGTCCCTGGTTTGTTTTGGCACGTTGACTCCCAGATGTTTTATAGGGTCTACTGTAGCTTTAAATGGGATTTGTCTTTCTATCTCTTGCTGTTGGGCTTTGGAGTGTGTGTGTGTGTGTGTGTGTGTGTGTGTGTGTGTGTGTGTTCGTCCTTCATTGCTGAAGAAGACCATGCCATCAGAGAAATGATGACATGACTTGCACTTG
>CM053775.1:42266025-42280790 GCA_028658325.1 Potorous gilbertii
CTTCTCCTCCAGAGTCATCTGAATCCAGTGACCAGATATTCCTCAGGATGACTGGAGATGACCCAGGATGAGGCAGTTGGGCTTAAGTGACTTGCCCAAGGTCACACAGCTAGTGAGTGTCAAGTGTCTGAGGTGAGATTTGAACTCAGGTCCTCCTGACTCCTGCACTGGTGCTCTATCCACTGTACCATCTAGTTGCCTGTTAGTAATAAATAGAAATGCAGAAGATTTGTGTGGGTTAATTTTGTAACCTGCAACTTTGCTAAAGTTGTTTATTATTTCAAGTAGTTTTTTACTTGAATCTCTGGGATTCTCTAAGTATGTCATCATATCATCTGCAAAGAGTGAAAACTTAGTTTCCTCTTTGCCCATTCTAATTCCTTCCATTTCTTTTTCTTCTCTCATTGCTACAGCTAACATTTCTAGTACCATTTTGTATGACAGTGGTGATAGTAGGCATCCTTGTTTCACCCCTGATCATATTGGAAATGCATCTAGCTTATCCCCATTGCATATAATGTGTGCTAAAGGTTTTAGGTAGATATTGGAAAGTTATTTTATTATTATTATTATTTTATGGAAAGTTCCCTTTATTCCTATGCTCTCCAATGTTGTCAGTAGGAATGGGTGTTGTATTTTGTCAAAAGTTTTTTCTGCATCTATTGAGGTAATCAAGTGGTTTCTGTTAGTTTTGTTGTTGATATGATCAATAATGTTAATAGTTTTCCTAATATTGAACCAACCCTGCATTCCTGGTATAAATTCTACTTGATCATAATGTATTATTCTCATGATAAGTTGCTGTATTCTTTTTGCTAAAATCTTATTTAATATTTTCATTAGAGAAATTGGTCTGTAATTTTCTTTCTCTGTTTTGGCTCTTTCTGGTTTAGGTATCAAAACCATATTTGTATCATGAAAGTAACTTGGGAGGACTCCTTCTTCCCCAGTTGGAAATAACTGTTCTTTAAGTGTTGGATAGAATTTACTTGTGAATCCATCTGGCCCTGCAGATGTTTTCCTAGGGAGTTTATTGACGGCTTGTTCAATTTATTTTTCTGAAATGGGGTTAAATATTTATTATTAAATATTAATATTAATAAATATTAATTAAATATTTATTTAAATAAATAAATTCCTCTTCTGTTAATCTGGGCAATTTATATTTTTGAAAATAATCTTCCATCTCATTTAGATTGTTGAATTTATGGGCACACATTTGGGCAAAGTAATTTCTAATAAATTTGGTTTTCTTCTTTCTTTTTTTTAAATCAAATTGACCAAAGGATTATCAATGTTATTGGTTTTTTTTGTAAAACCAACTCTTAGTTTTATTTGTTAGTTCAATAGTTTTCTTAATTTCAATTTTATTAATCTCTCCTTTGGTTTTCAGTATTTCTAATTTGGTGTTTACTTGGAAATTTTCAATTTATTGCTAGAAGAAGAACAAATTCAAAACCCAAAGGAAATTGTGCCAGATCATATGCAGGTACCTAAAACTTCCTTGGCCACTCCTTCTCCCACACTCACATCAGGCATATTTATTAAAAACTTTTGAAAATCTTGACATTTTTAATTCTAGGATCTTGTTAGTGATCTTTGAGTGGATAATCCAGCTGTCTAAGATTCAGTTTCCTTTATAGTCACAAAAAATTTTTGATTCTGAGAACTCTGAAAGACTTGTCACTTTTTGCCCTTGGACATTTGTGGATGCATATACAGTGGTCATTCTGCCCCCTTGACCTGAGCGTTAGGCAGAGTCTATGGAGTGTCCTCTTGTGTTAATTCCATGATGATCTTTTTTGTGTTAGACCTCACAACCTACTGGTGATCAAATTCAGTTCCTTCAAGCTCCCTTCTCCTCATTTTCCCCTATAATCACAGTAGGGGATCTTACTCTAAAGCCATTGAACACCTGATAGTTTTCATCCTAAGTGTTTGGAAGAGACCTTACACTTGTCTATTCAGCTCTCTGGGACTCAGGTTCCTTTACAGTGACATGTAGTTCTTGGTCTCTAAGGACTCTGAGGGAGCAGTCATGTGTATTTCTTTGACCCTTCTGGCAGTACTTATAATGGTCATTTGGCTCAGTAGGACTCATTTTGAGGTCAAGAACTGGGAGCAACATGTAGTATAAATGGTCTTAAACCCTTCTTACCTGTAGGACTATGAAATTGTGGGTGACCACATACATGCCCTGTAGCTCCCTAGGCCTCTGCTTCTTCTACTCTCACATATACATCTGGCTCAAAGGTTTTTGAAAGCTTAGACATTTTGACTCTTATGGTGTTGTCTGTGTTCTTACAAAGTGCTAGTCAGCTTTCTAAGACTCAACTTCCTTTTGAATCACAAAAAGGCATTTGATTCTGAAGACTCTGAAAGACTTGTCCCTCTTTGTCCTTGACCACTTGTGAGTGTACATGCTATGGTCATTTGGCTCTCTAGGGATCAGAGGAGGGGCCCCTAGGATAAATGATCATACAGTCCTTTTAGCTCTAGGCCTACGAACATGAAGATGATCACATACAAATCCCTGAAGCTCTCTAGGCCTTTGTTACTCTGGCTTTAAAGTGATCAAAGCCCAGGCATATTTTAATTCAAGGATCTTCTTAGGTATCTTACACTGGTTAGTCCATCTCTCTAGTACTCAGTTTCCTTTAGAGTTCAATGAAGTGGTTGGACTCGAAGGTCTCTGAATGATTAGCCATTTTTAGCCCTTGGACCTTTGTGTGCGATCAAAATACTCATCCCACAGCTCTCCTGGCCTCAGGTTCAGGCAGAATCCAATGAGAGACCTCAAATGTAAAAACTCTTAAGGTCCTCTTAGCTCTAGGTCATGAAATTTGAAAATGATCACACACAAGACCCTGAATCTCACTACACATAATGCCTTTGAATTCTGAGGACCCTGAAAGACTTGTCACTTCTTGTCCTTGGATACTTGTTGGTGCATATACAGTTGTCATTTTGACCTCTTATCCCCAGGTTCAGGAAGAGTCCATGGAGGGGCCTCTAGAGTAAATCCATTTAAAATCCTCTTTGTTCGAGCCCTTGGAACTAGTAGGTAATCACATTCACATCCTTCAATTTCCCTTCTCTTCATTTTCTCATGTGGTCACAACAAGGGATCTGGCTCAAAAGTCATTGAATGCCTTTTGTTTCTCATCCTTGGTGCTTAGGAGTGACCTCACACTTGTCTATTCAGCTCTCTAGGACTCAGATTCCTTTATAGTGACCTATCGTTCTTAGACACTAAGGATTCTGAGTCAGCAGTCATGTTTATTTCTTCCACCCTTCTGGCAGTACATACAGTGATTATCTGGCTCAATAGGCCTCACTTTCAGGTAGATAGCTGGAATGGGCTTGTATTGTCAATGGCCTTATGGCTTTCTTACTATAGGACTAGGAAATTGTGGGTGATCATATACAGGTAACTGAAACTCCCTTGCACCTCTTTCTCCTACACTCACATCAGGGGTGTTTATCAAGAGCCTTGAAATTTTTAATCCTAGGATGTAGTTCATGATCTAAAAATGAGATATCCTGCTTTATAGGAGTCAGGCTAAATGAGAGTGACATAAAGGGTTTGGATTCTGAGGACCTTGAAAGACTTGTCACATTTTGTCCTTGGACCTTTGTGTGTTGATATACAATGGCCATTTTGCCTTCTTGGCCTCAGTTGCAATCAGACTCCATGGAAGGTCCTCTAGTGTAAATCCCATTAGGATACTCTTTGTTCCATGCCTTGGAACATTTAGGTGATCACATTCAAGTCCTTCAAGGTACATGTCCTCAATTTCCCCTCTTGTCACAATGGGGTTCTGACTCTAAAGCCATTGAATGCCTTGATATTTTCCATCCCAGGAGCATAGGAGTGACCTTACACTTGTTTATCCAGCTCTGTCCAACTCAGATTCCTTTACAGGAACATGTAATTCTTGAACTCTAAGGACACTGAGGGAGCAGTCACATTTATTTCTTCCACACTTCTGGCAGCACCTAAAAATGATCGTTTGACTCAGTAGCTCTCACTTTTAAGTAGATAATTGGGCGGAGGAGGGGGCTGTTGTACTGCCAGTGTTCTTAGGGCCTTTTTACTTATCAGAAAAGGAGATGGTGGGTAATCACATGCAGGTTCCTCAAGATTCCTAGTTCTCTCTTTCAGCTAGTCATAGCAGCGGTATTTCTCAAAAGTTTTTGAAATCCTTTAGCATCACAAAATGATTTTGATTCTGAGAACTCTGAAAGATTTTTCATGTCTTGATTTTGGACACTTGTGGGTGTACACACAATGGTTATTTGGTTCTCCAGGCCTCAGTTTCAGACAGAGTCTATGAAGAGTCCCCTAGGGTAAATGCTCTGAACTTCTACTTAGCTGTAGGCCTAGGAAACTAAAGATGTTCACATACAAGTCACTGAATCTCCCTAGGTCTCTTCTTATCCTATATTTACACTGGGGTCTGGCTCAAAAGATTTTTATAGCCTTGATATTTTTAGTCCTAGGATCTTGTTAGTGATCTTACACTGGCCTATCCAGCTTTCCAGGACTCAGTTTAAATTACCTTCCCATAAAGTGTTTTTACTCTGAGCACTCTAATAGAGTTTTCATGTTTTGTTGTTGAATACTTGAACCCATACAATTGTATGGTATTGATAATGTTTAATACAAATTTTTGGAATAATCTCTTTGTTCTCTCTGAAGCAAACTCAGAGAATGCCTCTTCCGATGTCAACAGAGGCCAGCCAGGGCTGACTTGGCATTCCTTGAGAGACCTTTGACCTGGGACACTATCTTGAATAGGGGGACTTCCTCTATATCTTGTTATCTATGGACACATACTATGTTATTTTGATGGTACAGAAAATATAGACATCTTAGGCTGTAATTTCTATGTCAGTTATCTGTTTAGAGCAGGAAGCCTGCCATTCATTAGTGGTGGGATTTCCTTTCTTGTCGTATGTCACAGAGACATGTGTTTACCCAGCCTGTAATCTCAAGGCCCAACTGACATTGCTCTGTTGTCTTTTCTTAGGAGAGTTTTTTTTTTCCTCATGGCAAAATGTACTTAAGATGGATAATTTCTGTACTGAGTAGTCAGAGTCACCTCTGGCTCCATAGCGCTATGACTGTTATCTTTAAGAGGGAATTAATTAATTAATTAATTAATAACGCATACCTTTAGTCTGATGTCTTTTCTTAACCAAGTTTTCAGGTCAACAGTATATTATACAGTATATTGTACCCATACAATGGTCATTCAGGCTCTCTAGGCCTCACTTTCAGGCAGATTCCATAAAGGAGACTCTAATGTAAATGCTTTTAATGTCCTGTTAGCTCTAGGCCAAGGATCCTGGAGATGTTCACATACAAGTCTTGGAATTTCCTTAGGCTTCTGTTTCTCCTACATTCATGATGGGGTTCAACTCAAAAGATTTTGATCATCTTGCCATTTTTAATTTCTTATTAGCCTTCTTACACTTGTCTATCCAGTCCTCTAGGACTCTGTTTCCTTTGAATCACATAAAGGGTTTAAACTGTAAGGCCTCTGAAGGACTTGTCACTTTTCATCCTTGGACACTTGTGGGTGCACATCCAATGTTCATTAGCTACTCTTAACCTCGCTTTGAGGCAGAGTCCATGGAGGATAATGTAGTGAAAATGCTTTTCGTTTTAAATGCCCATGGTGCACTTAATGGCTGGTTTAGACTATTAATAGTAAAAGTTTCTCTTTCCCTCCCAGAATGATTTATTTTTTTTCTTTTGCTCATTAAAAGGGCCATTGAATGACTGCTTCTTAAAAAGGCCTATTCACTCAATGGGCCTAAATGAATACCTGAAAAGGCCAAGTTTCCCCATTGCATCCTGGGCTGTCTCCCGTCATCCTTATGAATATCTGGTCAATGGATTCAGATGACTTAAGAGGAGAAAGTAAGACTGGTGACCTTGCACAGCCCTCCCTCACTGAAAACAAAGTGAAATGCAAGTCCTGCCAGCATTTCTCTGATGTCATGGTATTCTTTGAAAACGAAGGCTGATCATCCAACTACCAACCTTGCAAAAGGGAAGATATTTCATGAATCTTTAAGGTCACCAGAGAAGCCAGGAAGGAGTAAGAGATGAGGAGAGAGATCATTCCAGGTATGGGTGACTGCCAGGACAAAGGAAGGTGGTAAAGTGGCAAGTATCCCTGGGTCTCATTGTCAATGCTTAGAGAAGAGTTAAAAGTAGGAAGGGATTTAAAACATAGGCAGAAGATTTTCTATTTGAATCTGGACTTAATAGGGATCCACTGGGAATGAAATGTAGAAATGAAAAGTACAGTTTTCATTTCATCTGTGCTCTAACTCCCCAAGGATCAGGGAGGATGAGGAACTCAGAAATTTAGTTTTCAAATGCTCTAAATGAGAAACTGAGTAAATTGTACATCTCCGGGAAGCAGGGGCAGTCATCACTCAGCTCTGCTCATGAGAACAGAAAGAAGGACTCAGCTTTCAGTGTTTCTCTTAGATGCTTTATCAGAAAATGTAAGCAAGGAGGCAGCTCATTCCAAATCAGTTCTGCTTCCCTCAACTCCTGAGATAAATTCTCATATGTGGGCTAAGTTTGTACCTAATCTAACTCCTGGCCTTGAAAGGCTTTACAAAGGTCAGTGGCTGGAAGAAGGCAGGCTCAGCCCCCAACGCCATGTTGTCTCCCTCTCTGTCTGTCTTTCCCTCTATCTCTCTGATCTCTCCCTGTCTCCTGTCTTTCTCTGTCTCTCACCTCTCTGTCTTCTCTCTCTTTGTCTGTCTCTGTCTCCCTTACTTCTCTCTCTGATTCCAATCTCAGTGTCTCTGTGTGTGTATCTCTCTGTCTCTCCCTGTCCCTTTGACTCTGTCTCTCTCTCTGTCTCTCTCTCTCTCTCGATTTCTCTCCCTCTCCCACTCTGTCTCTAAGAGTTTTAGTGTTTGATAAACCAAAGAATCCCAGCTTCTGGATAAGAACTGAATGTTTGACAAAAACTGCTGGGAAAACTGGATATTAGTGTGGCAGAAACTGGGCATTGACCAATGCCTGACACCACACACAAGAATAAAGTCCAAATGGATGCATGACCTAGGTATAAGGATTGATACTACAAACAAATGAGGTGATCAAGGAATAGAGTATTTGTAAGATTTATGGAGAATGGAGAAATCTTTTAAAAAAACAAGAGATAGAGAACATTATGAATTGCAGAATGGATAATTTTGATTACATTAAATTGATAAGTTTTTGCACACAAAAAACCCCCAAAGCAACCAAGATTAGGAAGAAAGCAGAAAACTGGGAAAGAATTTTTGCAACTAGTGTCTGTGACAAAGGCCTCTTTTCTAAAATATATAGAGAAATGAGTCAAATTATTAAGAATAAAAGTCATAACCCAGTTGATAAATGGTCAAAGGATATGAACAGGCAGTTTTCAGGGAAAGAAATTAAAGTTACATATAGTCATGTGAAAAAATGGTGCAAATCCTTATTTATTAGAGAGATGCATATCAAAAAAACTCTGAGATTCCACATCAAACCTATCAGATTGGCTAACATGACAAAACAGGAAGATGATAAATTTTGGAAAAGATGTGGTAGAGTTGGAACACCAAATCATTGTTGGTGGAGATGTGAGCTGATCCAACCATTCTGTAGAGCAATTTGGAACTAAGCCCAAAGGGCTACAAAAATGTGCATGCCTTTGGACCCAGAAATATTGTTTCTAGAACTATATCCCCAAGAGATGATAAAAATGTGAAAGGGTAGCACACGTACAAAAATATTTATAGTAGTTTTCTTTGTGGTGGCCAAGAACTGGAAATCAAGGGGATGCCCATCAATTGGAGAATGACTGAACAAGTTGTGGTAATTGAATATAATGGAATACTATTGTGATATAGAAAATGATGAACAGGAAAGTGTCACGGAGCTGATAGGACTTATATGAACTGATGCTGAGTGAAAGGAGCAGACCAGGAGAACATTTTACATAGTAACAATTACAGTGTGATCAGAATTTTTCTGGTAGACTTAGCCCTCCCCAATAGACTCTTGAGGCAAAATCCCTTTCACATCCAGAGGAAGAACTATGGAACTGGATTGCAGAGTAAAGCAGAATATTTCCTCTTGTGTTATGTTTTGTTTTGTTATGGTTTTTCTCATGGTTTCTCCCATTCATTTTAATTCTTCTATGCAACATGACCAATGGGAAAATGTGTCTAATAAGAATGTATATGTAGAACCCATATAAGATTGCATGCCATCTCTGGTGGGAGGGGGAGAAAATCTAAGACTTGTGGAAGTGATTGTAGAAAACTGGTAACTAATAAATTAATAATTAAAAATATTTTTGTAATGCATTTGTTTACATTGCAATCACTCCCTAATAATACTGGCCTTCCAAAATAACTATGCCAAAAAACATAGTTAAGTGAACTGAACCAACATGTTGTCCAATAGGATCAGAGATTTAGAGTTGAGAGGGACCCTAGAGACCATTGAGTTAAATACCTCTGTTTCTCTTTTTTTTTCCACTTTATTTTCTTCTGATATAATCCACATCAAATCAAATGAGTACTTCCATATACACTGTGGAAGAGAATAAGAGGATTGGCCATGAATCCATGAAAGCCCTGTTATGTAGAGCTTTCTTTTCTTTTCACGCATAGAATAAACTTAACATGCAACTTTGTAAACTGTCCTATTTGTCTAGGCTTCCTTCCAACTTTTTCTTTCTTGAAATTTTTATTTTGGGGGGACCCTCTCATCATCACCTCATTTTCATTTTGCAGAGGTAGAAACTAAAACCCACAGAGATGAGGTGACTTTTCCAGGGTCATACAATTAGCAAATGTCTGAGAAGGGATTAGACATGGTAGTCCATGTCTTTCTCTATTATTTCCTTTGCATTATTGTGATCATTGTGTAAGTTGTGGTTTTGATTTGATTCCTGGCTTATAGTAGATGCCTAATTAAAGATTCGTTGGTTCCGTTCACTTGGATCTCCATCAGTGCATATGTCTTCTCAACATTTCTCTGGTATATCTATGTGGTTTGGGAACAACTCTAGCCTTCAAATTTTTAGTAGGATTTTTCAGGCTGTGAGTTTTACTCCAGATGGGCTCTCCAAACATCCTTGTCTCCTGCTTTCATGCTTATGAGAAACTAGAAACAGGTGGTGGTATAGGATATCACAAGAACACTGAGACCTTCAACTAGATTGATCAAGTAGAGGGAAACTTTGGTGACTTTCCCATGCCAGAAGAATGGAGGGACCATAAGAGGAAGAAACTGAGTGTAATGAACAAAATGTTCTCATTGAGTAGGAGGGAAGCACACAACCTACTTTAATGATACTTGACCTTTTAAATAATGATCTGGAAAGATGACCTTATCAGAGATGAAGGATCTCAGAACCCACTTCAAAGAAATGGTAATAAATAGCATTAATACAGTCATGCACATAGTGGTGGTATGGAAGAAAACTGGGACAATCCAAATATGTATTCACTGGTTTTATGGAACTCAAATACAAACAGATCTCTCCAGGCTATATATTGACTTAGAAAACAACAAATTAAAATATTATCTGTGTTGTATTGTGTATTATTCTGACTCAGCTGCACTTAGCACTGGGGAGATTTCTGCCAGTTTGATGCCTCTGATGTACACTATCAAATTTTGAGTAAATTTAATTTTTGTAACATTTAATGACCATTTTAAGTGCCTACTATGTTCCAAGTACTGTGTTAAGTACTTTAAAAATATTATCTCATTTGATCCTCACAGCAGTGTAGGGAGGTGATTGCTCTTATTACATTTTACAGATGAGGATACCAAGGGTTAAATGATTTACCTAGAGTCACACAGAGTGCTTCTGAGGTCAGAATTGAACTCAGGTCTTCCTGACTCTAAGTGCAAGACTTTAATTCCTGTACCACCAGCTACTTTTAAGAATGAATGTGGACCAAGTACACCATGATGGAAAGTCAAGATGCCCAGGATTGTCTGCTGGGTAGCCAAGGCTTCTAGGTTCTGGACCTGAAGCTATCAGATTTCCCTGGCAGAAGAGCACAAGGAAAAGACAGCCTTCCTCTGCCTTGCAGGAACAGAGAGATTTGAACACTTGATGCAAGACAACTTGTGAGAACTTTCTACTTCTTAGAGATTTATGGGAAAGAGTATCTGTGTGTGTGTTAGGGGTGTAACAGGAGAAGTTCATGGATGTGGAACATTGCACATATTGTCAGATTGTTTTTCAAAGCATTTATTATTTCTCTGAGTATTTTACCTCCATCTGTTTCTTTTCTTTTTAATGCTTTCATATAAAAGATGACTTTCTGGAGGAGGGAGCAGAAAGAAACAGAGGAATATTTGGGATGTGGAAAAACAAATGGTCTCATGCAATTTTACTTCTTTACAAAACAGTTCATGGAGAACACAGAGACATGGACGACCTGTATGACATCATTGTCTCTGCATGACCCTGGAATAACACGAGAAAGTAACACAACAATTGGAGTGAGCTGGTTTGAAGTTGTAAGTTGACTATTGCTAGTTTTGCAGAGATCCTTCGTGTGTGGGACATTTGGCCTCAACGGGGCTTATCCAGAGAAAATCCAGCAAAAATAGATATACTCACCTGTTAGTGAGCTAAAGACTAGTTGCTAGCTAAAAAACAAGTCACAGAAACAATCAACAGCTACATTCAAGAGAATCACAATAATGAGACCACATACTAAAACTTATGAGATGCTGCAAAAGGAGTTCATAGGGGAAGTTTTATATCATTGAACACCTACATGAACAAAATAGAGAAAGAGGAGATCAATGAATTGGGCATGCAGCTGAAAAATATAGAAAAAGAACAAATTAAAAATCCCCAAGTAAATGCCAAAAGAGATATACTGAAAACCAAAGGAGAGATTTAAAAAATTGAATATAAGAAAACTATTGAAATAAAAATAAAACTAAGAGTTGGTTTTATGCAAAAATGAATAAAATTGATAAACATCTGGTCAATTTGTTTACAAAATGAAAGAAGAAAACCAAATTACCAATATCTAAAATGAAAAGGGTGAACTAACCTCCAATGAGGAGAAAATTAAAACAATAATTAGAAGTCACCCAAATGTATGCCAATAAATTTGACAATCTAAGTGAGATGGATGAATTTTTTTTAAAGTATAAATTGCCAAGATTAACAGAAGAGAAAATTGAATACTTACATAACCCCATCTCAGAAAAATAAATTGAAGAAGCCATCAATGAACTCCCTCAGTTAAAGTCTCCAGGACCAGAAGGATTTACAAGTGAATTCTGTCAGACAGTTAATTCCAATAATATATAGATTATTTGGGAAAATTGGTGAAGAAGGAGTTCTACCAAATTCTTTTTCTGATACAAATATGGTTCTGATACCAAACCAGGAAGAGCCAAAACAGAGAAAGAAAATTACAGACCAATTTCTCTAATGAATACAGATGCAAAATTTTTAAATAAGATATTATCAAAAAGAACACAGCAACTTATAATGAGAATAACACACTATGATCAGGTAGGATTTATGCCAGGAATGCAGGAATGCTTCAGTGTTAGGAAAACTATTGGCATTATTGATCATATTAACAAGAAAACTAAAAGAAACCATATGATTGTCTCCATAGATGCAGAAAAAGCTTTGGACAAAAGACAACACCCATTCCTATTGAAAACTCTGGATAGTATAGGAAAAAATGGAGCCCTCCATAAAATAACAAGCAGTATCTATGTAAAACCATCAGCAAGCATGATATGCAATGGGGATAAGCTAGATGCATTTCCAATAACATCAGGGGTGAAACAAGGATGTCTATTTTTACCACTGTTTTTCAATATGATACTAGCAATAAGAGAAGAAAAAGAAAATGAAGGAATTAGAATAGGAAAGGAAAAAAAAAACTATATTATCACTCTTTGCAGATGATATGAAGATATACTTAGAGAATGCCTCAAAAAAAGTAAACAACTACTTGCAATAATAAACAACTTTGGCAAAGTTGCAGGTTACAAAATAAACCCAGACAAACCATCTGCATTTCTATATATTACCACCAAAGTCACACAACAAGAGATAGAAAGAGAAATCCTATTTAAAGCTACAGTGGACACTAAAACATCTGGGAGTCTAGCTGCCAAAACATACCCAGGGACTGTATGAACACAATTACAAAACCCTCTTTGCACAAATAAAATCAGATCTAAACAAGTGGAAAAACATCAATTGTTCATGGGTAAGCTGAGCCAATATAATAAAAATGACAATTCTACCTGAATTAATTTACTTATTCAGTTCCCCACTAAGCAACTATCAGATAATTACTTTCCAGAACTAGAAAAAATAATATCAAAATTCATCTAGAAGAACAAAAGTTCCAGAATATCAAGAGAACTAAAGGGAAGAAATGCTAGACAAGGTGGCCTAGCCCTACCAGATCTCAAATTGTATTATAAAGCAGCAATCATCAAAACCACTTGGTACTGGCTAAGCAAGAGAGGGGTAGACCAGTGGATAATGTTAGGTACTCAGGACACAGTAGTCAATGAATATAGCAATCTATGGTTTGATGAACCCAGGGCCCCCAACTTCTGGGATAAGAACTCACTGTTTGACAAAAATTGCTGGGAAAACTGGATAACACTGTGGTAGAACCTGGGCATAGACCAATGCTTGACACAATCCAGAAGAAAAATGTCCAAATGGATGTAGGATCTAGGTATAAAGGCTGACAAATATTCAGGGAACAAGATAAGGTGTATTTGTCAGATTTATGGAGAAGAGAGAAATATTTGACCAAGCAAGAGATAGAAAACATTATGAAGTGCAAAATGGATAATTTTGATTACATTAAATTGATAAGTTTTTGCACAAACAAACCTAAAGCAACCAAGATTAGGAAGGAAGCAGAAAACTGGGAAGGAAATTTTGCAGTAGTATCTGTAATAAAGGCCTCATATTTGAAAATATAGAGAAATGAGACAAATTTATAAGAGTACAAGTCATTCCCCAGTTGATAAATGGTCAAAGGATGTGAACAGGCAGTTTTCAGAGGAAGAAATTAAAGCTACCTATACTCATATCAAAAAAGGATCTAAATTCCTAATGATTACAGAGATGCAAATCAAAACAACTCTAAGGTACCACATCACCCATATCAAATTGGCTAACATGACAAAACGGGAAGATGATAAATGTTGGAGAAGATGTGGGAGAATTGAAACACTAATTCATTGTTAGTGGAGCTGTGAGCTGATCCAAATGTTCTGGAGATCAATTTGGAAATATGGCCAAAGGACTAGAAAAATAAGCATATCCTTTGACCAAGCAATATTCCTTCTCAGACTATATCTGCAAGAGATCATAAAAATGGGAAAGGGTCACATGTACAAAAAGATTTGTAGAAGCTCACTTTGTGGTGGCCAAAAATCGGAAATTGGGGGGATGCTCATCAATTCGGGAATGACTGAACAAGTTGTAGGGTATGAATGTAATGGAATACTATTGTGCTATAAGAAATGATGAACAGGAAGACTTCAGAGAGGCCTGGAACAACCTATATGAACCGATGCTGTGTGAAAGGAGCAGAACAAAGAGAATATTGTGCACAGTAGCAACCACAGTGTGTAAG
The DNA here is from genome assembly GCA_028658325.1 of Potorous gilbertii. Taxonomy (NCBI): domain Eukaryota; kingdom Metazoa; phylum Chordata; class Mammalia; order Diprotodontia; family Potoroidae; genus Potorous; species Potorous gilbertii. Next base: position 42,279,703 of record CM053775.1, read on the forward strand.
GAATTTTCTGGTAGACTTAACCCTTCAGGACCTAAAATATTCTCAAAGGACTCTTGAGGCAAAATCCCTTCCACATCCAGAGAAAGAACTAGGGAATTGGAACTCAGAATGAAGTAGAATATTTTCTCTTGGGCTTTGGTTTTTTTTTTTTGGTTTGTTTTTTCTGATATTTTTTCCCATTTATTTTAATTCCTCTATGCAACATGACTAAGGTGAAAATGTGCTTAATAAGAATGTTTCTGTAGAACCACTGTAAGTTGGCAATCCATCGCAGGGAGAGAGTGGGGATGGAGGGGGAGGTAATCTAAGACTTCTGGAAGTCATTGTAGAAAATTGAAAATAAATAAATTAATAAAAGTGACAAAAAAACAGGTGCTTAGAGTAATCCTATTCACTGTGTATAGGAGATTTTGATCGTTTCCTCATGTTTATTGCTACCTGACAATGCTGCCAGATGTTTAGTTAACCACATGACCAAATAAAGGTTTAAACCAGAAAAAAGAATTGGTTTTAACTATAGAAGAGTTATTTTTTAATATGTTGTTGTTGACCCTGAGAGATTGTAGCTTTACAAATGAGATCTGAAGGTGAGTTTAATTGCATTTTTTTTTCTGATGGTACTGGTCCTTCATACTGGGAAGGAAATCTGGAATAACCACAGAGTTATAAGAAAATATTCATAAAATCATTAATTGGAACATTTAAAATTACAAGTTGCAATTATTTTTTGACAGTTTCATGTCTTAAGATAAAAGAAGATAATGATTTTTAAAATATTTCCAAATAAGAGGATTTCTATGTATTACCAATCTACTAAAAGTCCAAGTATGCTAGAAGCTGTTGCTAAGGAACTTGCAATTGAAATGATCTGAATTGGTCCAACCCACGGACAGAGGAGGGCAGCATGTGTTCTTTAGAAGCTGTGACTGCAGTATATCCTGCTTATCCTGAATTATAAATGCATTTTGCCCATTCTCTTAATTCTGGTTTGACAGTGATTAGCTAATATGAATTTCTTGAAAGATCTTTTTTGTCACTTACAACTACATAGGAGTCAAGATCAACCAATATTAATAAAGCACAAAAAT
>CM053775.1:42281290-42299038 GCA_028658325.1 Potorous gilbertii
TATGATGGGGCGTGGATTTGTGTGATTGTGTGATGAGACGGGGGGGGGGCGGTATGTGATGAGGCGGGGAATGTGTGATGGGGCGGGCAGGGATTTGTGTGATTGTGTGCTGGAGTGGATGTATGTGCGTGATTGTGTGATGGGGCGAGGATTTGTGAGATTGTATGATGGTGGATGTGATGGGGCGGGAGATGTGTGATGGGGCGGGCAGGGGATTGTGTGATGGGGCGGGGGTTGTGTGTGATTGTGGGATGGAGAGGGGGTGTGTGATGGGGCAGGGGGGTGTATGAGGGGGCGAGAGGTTGTATGATGGGGAGGGGGTGAGTGTGATGGGGAGGGGGAGGCAGGCAACGAGACAGAGTGAAGCAGGGGTGGGGAGGGGGCCGCCAAGGATGTTTGTGAGTGGGGGGGGAATCACCCGATGCGTTCATAGAGGACCACCATCCCTCCCCCGAGGCTTGGGTATATCCAGCCGCAGATCCACCCACGGGTGAAATCCAAAAGACCCAGGACAGAGATCGGGGAATACGGGTTGGGGGCGGGGGGCGCGCACACCCCTTAGGGACGCGCTGCGGGGCCTTACTTACCTCCCACACACAGGGGACTCCCACGAAATATCAAGCAGGCCCGGGGTCTGGGACGAGAGGCCGACAGAGATGTTGCTGCCAGCCTTCCCTTTTCCAGAATGCGCAACAACCCAGCCCAGGTGAAAACCGCAGAAAGGAGGAGACCTGTGACGTCACTTTGGGAGGCAGGGCTTGATTCAGCCAATGGAATGAAGAAATGAATAATATTTGGGCAAATAAAAAAAACAGATAACTGATTGCTTTTTAAAAAAAAAAACCAAATTGCCAGGATTTTTTTTTTATGGAAAAAAAATGTTGAAGATCAGTCAATCAATTACACTTAATTAGTGGCTACAATGTGCTAGGTCCTGTGCTAGGTTTTGGGGATGGAAAAGGGGGCAAAAGACAGTCCCTCAAAGAGCTCACAAGCAAACAAACATGTACAAATGAGCTGCCTAGAGAATAAATAAGAACTAATGAACAGAAGGAAGGTATTGAATTCAGAAGGCTTGGGGAACGCTTCCTGTAAAAGATGGGATTTTTGTTGGGATTTGAAGGAAGCCTGGGAAGCCAAGAAGCAGAGATGGGGAGCGGGGGGGAGGGGGGGGGAAGGGAAGAGAGCGTTCCAGGCAGGGAGAACAGTCAGAGAAAACGCCCAAAGCCAGAGATGGAGTGTCTTGGTGGTGGAAGAGCCAGGAGTCCAGTGTCACTGGATTGAAGAACATATGGAAAGGGAGTAAGGTGTAAGAAGACTGAGAAGGCAGGAGGAGCCTAGTTGAGGAAGAGCTTTGAATGCCAAACAGGATTTTGTGTTTGATCCTAGAGTCAATAGGGAGCCACTGGTTGAGCAATGGGGGAGGATTGAGAGGGGTAGTATGGTGTAGTCAGACCTGCGATTTAGGGTAATCACTTTGGTGGCTAAATGGAGGATGGATTGGAGTGGGGAGAGGCAGATGAAGTACCAGAGGAGATTGTGGGATCTCCCTTGTGTTCTTACACCTGTTGGCACAGGCTGCCCTGAGCCATCCAATCTTGGCATCCCAGTCTGGCCTTCAGATCAATGATCTTCCTCTGAGATGGCTTATCAGAGCTGCAGGTCAGGCTATCAACTCTGTGAAGTACTTAATAAATATTGGTTCATGTGAGTAGAGGTTGTTACATTTGCTGTATTTGTAGAGAACATATTAGGCCTTTAGTAAATGCTTATTGACTGGATTGCATTGGAGTGGAGTGGAAAATATCCTCTGCTGGTTAGCACACTTTATCCTAAAAATGATCAACATTCTGGCCACCAGATGACAGTGTAGCCTCACTTAGCAGAAGGCAGCTCAAGGTGAAAGAGTGGAAATCACAAACTGCCTTTCCATTAATGATCCAAACACTTCAGAAAACAGTCATGTGAAAACAAAAGCCTAAGAAGAATAACAGAATTAATAGTAGCTTTCATCTCCCTAGACTTTCAGGTTTACAAAGCTCTTCTTCCCTACAATTCTGTGGGGCAGTGCATTCAAAGGGGTTATTGTGGGTTGAATGGGAGGGATGAGCACCGTCTGTCTAGAGATAGAAATTCCTGGGAAGGTGGGGTCCACTAGAGGGAATGAGATGGACTCTACCCCAAGTGCTTTCTCCTTGGTGAGGGAGAATCTCAACCCTTGGGAAAGTAGAGAGCCTGGAAAGGGAAGAAGAGCTATCTTGACAATTTATGACCCAATCAATCAAACAGGCAATTATTAAGTGCTCACTCTATGCTAGGCACCACGTTCAAGCACCAATCCTTTAAACTTTATGTTTTCCGTCAGGTGTAATAAAGCCTGTCCTATATTTGCTGTCCTATATCTACAAAACTGACTGGAAACGAGAAATCTTTAATCCTTTTTTTTGTGAAGACTCAGATGCCAATTTCTGATATTCTTGGAGAAACCATGGGAATGAGGCAAAAGACTCCCTGGGAGGCAGAATTATACAGTAGAAAGAATAAATCATGCTTCTGATATTTGGTACCTGTGTGACCTTGGATAAATCACTTACCCTTTCGGGGGCCTCATTTACCTCACTTGTAAAAGAAGGGGGTTGGACTCCATGATGCTGAAGTCCTTCCCACCTCTGGCTCTAAGATCCTCTGCCAAAGTCTTATGTAAAGTGCAGGTTGAACATTGACCACAGCAGGATGAATTTCTTTCACTACATCCTCCCATAAAATGATGGATCCTTGAATTGTACCAATATCTAATGTTTCTTTAAGACTCCAGATGGTCCCCCTTCCTCTTTGTACAGAGGGAAGACTAAAGGTCCGGGTGCTGCTGCTGACTCTCCAGACTTCTTTCTCCACCATCGCCAAGCAACATTCTCACCTGGACCATGCCTCCACTCTGCAGTCCCTTCCTCTGATTGGTCACTTCCTGCCTGAGCTTCCATTTTAAGGAAGGGCCCAAGCCAGCCATTTTCACTCCTTCATACTTCTTAGTTCCTGTTCCTGTTCTTGTCTCTCAGGTCTTCCTTTTCCACCCTGCCCCCACACACCGTCTCCTGACCCACCGCCTCCCCATGCCCTCCTTTATAGCTTCTGGGTGCTGAATTTCCCCATTAGAATGTAAACTCCAGGAGGGTAGTGGCTGTTTCTCTTTGGCTTCTATTTATATTCTCAGAGCTTAGCACTGAGCCTACCACAGAGAAGCATCCGTTAAATCCTTCTTTGTTACTTGACTTCATCAAGTCAAATGGAAAATGGAAAATAATACTCAAATCCTCTACTTTCCAAGGGTGTTTTTAGGATTAAATGAGACAAGTGAAAAAATGCAATCATTTAAGCACCTGTGATTTGCATAGCATGTCATTAACAGTTCAGACACTATTTGGGGAAAGGTAAGACTTCAGTCATGGATTTAGTCTGGGGACAGACTTACTGGCACCTGACTAGGAGATAATCCATGGATTTTTGACTGAAATCATGACTGGCATGTTTGTTACTTCTCCTTCCTCAAGTCTCGTAGCCACAGCTGGTTTGCATGTCTTCTTAGACACAGGCTTCTGAAGTTGGCTTCTATATTCTTCTATCTCTACCTCTAGCCCTGGCTGTTCCTCTTTCTCTCAGTATATATAGATGTGTTTATGAAGTATCTATGTGTGTACACATAAATCTCCTGTCATTTTTGTAGCACCAAGTAATTAGTGTCTTGACGACCCGGCTGTTCAGAGCAAAGTGGGAAAGAAGCCCACCTCTGCTCTTGGCCTAGTGATCATAACACAAGCCTTGTAAAGAATTTGCAGGAAGATCAGCAGCTCAGGACTGAGTATCCTTGGAGACAGACTAGTCACCATGGCAACCAGTGAATGGCCCAGCCTCTAGTGAGGTTATACTGAAAGGATTGATCAACAAAGGTGGACCAGCTATCTTGATTTGAACCTTCTACACTCCAAAGGGTGTGAGACCCATGTCTCACTCCACACTGCTTGAGCAAGCATTCATTTTACCCCAGAGACAAGAATCCTGGGACTCAGTAGTAGCTCTCTGGAGAATGTGTCTGGTATCCTTTCCTTTCTGCATCCATTTCATGATTTAAATCTTTAGTCTGTTATAGGGACTGATAGCAGTTAGCTTTACTATGGCAGGGGACTAATTTTTACTTCATTTATTACTAAAAATCTCTGGGAGGACCTCATTTCAGGATTAGACAGACTGCATTTGCAGCAAACACACTCAAAATACTGTGGGGAAGAGGGTGGCATTAATTAGTTCCAAAAAATTATAGATCATGGGAATGTACACCTTTATCCTTGGTCTGAGTTCCACTCCCAGGAGGCTCATGCACTTCACAAAGAGAAGCTTCTATCCCCATCACAAACTCTGCAAGCTTGGCCAAGTTTCTTCCCAGCTCTGCCATTCTATGACCTAAGAGCCTTGCAACCCTGACATTCAGTATTTCAAGGTACTTTCCATTTCTGATAGGCACTTGGTTAGCCCCCACCACTATTTTGATTGTTTATTTTTTTGTTTTTGAGGGGGGAGGGTGTGTGCAATGGAGATAGAGGATATTCCTATAATGTAAGTCAGAGCTGGAAGGGACATTAGAATATAACAAGTAGGGGGATATCTCATTCATGAGGAAACTGAGGTCTCAGAAAATTTCACTACCCTAGATCATGGGGAACTAGAATTTGAACTCAAGCCCTCTGTTCTCAAGCCACTGCTCTGTCTGCCTCATCCTGCTGCCTCTCTGCTTGCCTCTCCTGTTAACTTACCAAATACCTTCTCATTGCTGAGCAGAAGCTTCCTGTTTATTAGCCCTGGATAAAACTGATTCCATGAACTGCTTCTTCTCCACTTGCCCTCTTCCACCACCATGCCTTGACTCACACAAGCCCCCACACTTGGCATCATTTATCTTCCAACTGCATTAACTAAAGTCCCTTCTCTCCCTCAAGCCCCAGAGCAACAGAGACATCCTCCAGGAAGGCTTCCCTGAAGCTTTGTAGATGTCTTCTCTCTCCTCAAATTTCTCTTGATCTCTCATTTGCTAATGCCACAGACAAATGACAGCTGCTTTTTCTGTAGGACTTTGAAGCTTACAACAATTTTATTTGCATAATGCTTGGAGTTTTACTTTGGAAGTTACATATCACAGTCAATGGACCTGGAACTGGAGAGAGAAGGAAAGTGAATGGTGACTAGAAAATGAGGTCCAAGAAAAATAAGTTATAAGGTCAACTATTAGAGGAGGACTGTGAGGTTTCAGTCCTGGCTGGCTTGAAGGGTTATGCTGTCCCTGACAAAAATAGAGAAGTTCAGAAGAGGCAGGTGGTTGAATGGAAAGATAATGATTCTGTTGTGAACATGTACCATTTGAGATGCCTATAGGACATATATCTCAAAATGGCAGGAATGCATTGGTAAGGAAGTGGAGGAATAGGTTTCCATATGTAGCTTGCCTTGATGAGCAAAGATTGATGTGCCTTCCTATATGTGCTATGAGAAAAAGCCACACACAGAGTAGGGTAGTTGGTCTTGTATAGGTTCATTTTGTATTTGCCTGAAGGACTTATTTCAATTATATTTAAGAGAATGTGAAGAAGAAGAAGGAGGAGGAGGAGGAGGAGGAGGAGGAGGAGGAGGAGGAGAACAACATCTTTTCACCAGGACTAAGAACAAAAGCTTGCCAAAGAGGATATTGTCAGCCCCCCTGCTGGGGCATCTGGCTCTGAAGCAGAACAGAAACCCAGATGAGAGCAGGCCCATGCCCTCCTAGTCAGCTTATCTCTATTTCTCCTGATCGACAGAAACAAGTCTCATCACTTTGACCCCAGAAATGCTGCTGGCTATCAGAACCACCATGAAAACCTGGTGTCATCATCTTAAAGGAATGTTCCCAAAACTCCCAACCCTGTCCCCACTGGTTTCCCTTCCGGAAACTTGGGTTTTTCTGGGTCAGAATGGCCTAAGGCAAAAGGAATATCTACTTGTTGATTACAAGCTGGCAGTCATGTGGGGTATATTGGAATCCACAGAATCATAAAAATACACCCCCTTTTGCCAGTAAAATCAATAAAATTAAAACCAGTTAAACATGAGGCTGATCATACTACTGAAAATTTTCCTGAAATCTTGAATTTTCCTAGAGAATCTGAAAGCTAAGGAATATTCTGCAGATCACAAGTGCTTTTAGGATTACAATTTTCCTTTCACATGCCACATTTAGTCTTCACCAGCCTCCAGGGCAGGTTGTCACCCTAAATCTATGGTAGAGAGTACAAATATTTAGATGATCATTGCCCAGATGAAGGTAGGGAGTGCAAGTATTAAGATGTTCATGGCCCTAGACAGAAAATAGCTTGTTTTCAATGCCCACCTCCCATCCTCTTCCTTCTGAAGTGACTGTGCAGAACCTCTGTCTGCTGGTAATTGAAGGGAGATATGACAAAGTAAGTCTTCACAGAAGGAGGAAAGTCAACATAGGCTTCAGTCTGTAATCCACAGGTCAGATGGTATATTCCCTGGGAGGCTGGTTGGGGAGGAATGTTAAGAGAGTGTTTTAAGGATTAGTGTGCTCTTCTTGTAATTCATGAGGATTTTTACCATATCCTAATTCTTTTTGTCTTTGTCCCGGAGGAATGGGGGAAGAAGGAAATGCTAACAAAGTCTTTGGAAGAGGTTAAGATCCCAATATGGGCTCTAGGCTGCAGCCCCACCCTTCAGGAGTGAGGCCCTGCTGAGGAAGAATTGTGTTGTTGAAGCTGTGTGAGTGGGGCCCTATCCCTGGTTGTCATGGTGACTTGTCTGTTACCAAGGAAATCTTATATCCTGTGTTGCTGACACTGGTGCTAGCTCATTATTAGGCTGGTACAATGATGATTGTAGAAGAAAGAAGGGGGCTTCTTTCCCTCTTTGCCCTGAGCAGCCAACTGGTCACAGACTTAAATCCCTAGGTACCTGAGTCTAACGGGAGATAACAAACATATCTCAAATCTGATACACAAATATGTTTATATGTGTGTGTTCCTGTGTTTGGGTCTGTGTATATGTATGTATGTATATATGTACACACATATGTATATGCATATATATATATATATATATATATATATATATATTAGAGAGAGAGATAAAAGGAGGAAGAGAGAGACAGGAGGAAAAGGAAGGAAGATAGAAAAGGAAACAGAAAGGTGGAGATAGATAGAAGGCAGGGCGACAGCCAGGCAGATATAGAGATGGAGGCAGAGAGAGTCAGAGAGAGAGCAGAGGAAAATAAAAAGGAGAGAGAGAGAGAGAAGCTAAATGCAGAACAATATGTAAAAGATGATATGAAAACCAGATGTGGCTAAAAGAATTGAGTGAAGAGAATGTACAAACATGGTGTCTATCATTTCATTCAAGGACTCAATGATCATCTCCTAGCCAGGTGCCCATAAGTTTGCTTCTAGGTCAAATGTATGCTTGAAATCTTGAATTTCCCAAGAGAATCTCTAAGATTAAGGAATGCTCTGCAGATCACATGTGCTTTAAGGATTACAAAGAAACTTTTCCATGCCTCCTTTTATCTTCATAAGACCACTGTAAGAGCTCTCATCCAAATTCCACAGTGGAAAGTGCAAATATTATGATGCCCATTGCCCAGATGGAGGAAAAGAGACCATGAGAAGGAATATAGCCTGCCTGGAAAAGGAGTGAGTTTGGAGATGGTCATGGGTATAGTGTTGTCACACAATTCATAAGTGCTGTACTTAAAAGCACAAATTCACCCAGCCCACTGTATTTAGCCAGCCCCATGCCAAACCATGCTTCCCTTCCTCTCCAGACAGACAACCAGGTCATCACCTTGCCCTCTTCCCTGGGAATATATCAGACAAAGTTTAGGAAAGTTTCCCTGAGATCCATACATATTTCTCTGCTACCAAAAGTACTCCGAGGAAATGCTTAAATTCTGGGCTAACTTTATTGCTTTATTGATTGTCTAGATCTAAGAGGGTGATGTGGAAATGTTAACAAAAAAGATTAAACAAGCATATTTGACAGTTTTTTCCCCAAAGAGCCAGTTGATAAACATTTACCAGTACACTTCAGAAGCCACTTCATCTCTCCACTTTCTGAACTGTAAAATGGGTTAAGGATAAGTGCCCTACCTCCCTTGAAAGGCTGTCTGAGACAAGTGGTTCCCAATCCTTACAGGTCTGGGATACCAGTTAATATCACCTAGTATTTTAAGGCTAGTAAAGCTTCCCCTATGTGTAACATCGGGTGTGGATTAAATGGGTCAATCAATCTCCTCAGCCTCTACAGTCTATTCTTACCAGTCTTACCTCCATTAGGTAAGGATCGATGTGAATTGAATGAGAAATCCAGAAATGTGAACTAGATGTGAACCAGACCAGGGCACCATCTCTGTCATTTTTACTAAGTGTTACAGGAAGTCTATGCCTATGGGTTGAGGAATGTGGTCAAGTCACTGGCAAGTCTGAGAAACCCAGAGGCAGTTTGGGATCAGGGCATTTCAGTTTCCAGCAGTTCGTTGGTAGAAGCCTCCAGCCCAGTCCTTCAACAGGAATCACCTGGGGAGGGGGTAAGGCGGTGCATCCTCTCAGTCTCCTCTCCTTTCCTCCTCCTCTCAAGCAAAGTAGAACCCTGTGCACTCTACAGGACCAGAGGATTTGGACTTTTCATCAGTATTCTAGCAATGTCCCAGCAGGAAGCAGTGAGAGCCTGCATCAGGAGAAGAGGGCAGATTCCACACCCTGAGGACAAGCAGAATCAAGGCTTTACAAGGAGCCCAGCAGAAAAGCTGCATCCTAAGTAAGGAGAATACCTTGAGGATCCAGTAAAAGGACTTCAAGGAACTGGATGTTAACCCTTTGACACCTGGGTTCTTTATTCTCGAGCCCACTTTCTCCTGGACTCTGTGTGGACTAGAAGGTGACTCTGGGGGTTGGAGTTAGTTTTGGGCCAATTGTACCATTGCATTAACTACACCTTTCTGAATTTTAAGAAGGTCACATAAGCTATCAAGTGATGTTCATAGGGAAAACATACTAGTGGAAGTCTGCATCAGGAGAAAAGGACAGATTCTACACAAGTAGTATTCTGAGTCTTGTTCAAGTTTTAGTTCTGAGACTCTTATCAGTCTCTTATTACATGTATAAAAATATTTATACCAGCTCTTTTTGTAGTGGCGAAGAATTGGAAGTTGAGGGGATGCCCATCAATTGGGGAATGGCTAAATGTGTTGTGGTATATGAATGGAATGGAATACTATTGTGCTATGAAGAAATGATGAGCAGGGTGCTCTCAGAAAAACCTGAAAAGACTTACATGAATTAATGCAAAGTGATTAGTAGCACCAGGAAAACATTGTACACAATAACAGCAACATTTTGCAATGATCAACTGTGATTGATTTAACTCATCTCAGAAAACAGTGATCCAAGACAATTCCAAAAGACGATGGAAAATTTTATCCACCTCCAGAGAAAAACTGATGGAGTCTGAATGCAGATTGAAGCATAGTATTTTCACTATATTATTTGTCCTGTTTTTCCCATTTGTCTGTTTCTTCTTTCAAAAATGACCAATAAGGAAATATGATTTACATGATCACACATATATAACCTACATCAAATTGCTTACTGCCTTAGGGAAGGAGGGAGGGAGAAAATCTGGAAATGATGATTTTATAAAAAATTACTGTGAAAAGTTGCCTTTACATGTAATTGGAAAAAAATACACTACTATTAATATGAGATTTATCTAAAATCAAGATATAGCATCTATTTACATAATTATATATTTTCCTTTTTGTCATTAATGTGGCTTATTATATTTGTATTTTTTTTAATATTGAACTAGACTGACATTCTAGCATAAATTCAGTCTGGCCACCCTAAAGTCTTTATCATACGTTCTGGTAGCATCTTTGACAATACCTTATTCTATATTTTTGTATTGATATTCATCAGAGAAAATAGTCTATCATATTCTTTCTTTGACTTTTCAAGCATTGTTTTTTGGTATTTACAATTATTTTTTTCTCACAGGAGTTTCCCTATGTTAAAGGACAATTTATGTAAAACTGGTTAGTTTTTTCTTTAAAGATTTGCTGGAATTCACTTGTAAATCCATTTGTTCCTTGGATGTCTTTTCTCCCTCCCCCAAACTTTGCAAGTTCATTTATGGTTTGTTAAATTTCTTTTTTTTCTGCATACTTTATATTTTTGTAAATATTCATCCATTTGTCAGTTTTGTTATCATGAAATTGGGCCAAAGACTTTCTGCTAATATTTTCTTTTATTTCATCTACCTCAGGTCTCTCCCCACTCCAGTCCATCCTACACATAGCCACTAAAGTGATTATCTTAAAGCACAGGTCTGACTAACCCCATTTTCCCCCTTTCTCCTTCCTCCCCCCCTCACATACATACACATACAAAGACTCATAAACTCCAGTGGCTTTACCTCCAGGCTATTACCTCCAGGATCAAGCACAAAATCTGTTTGGCATTCGGTGCCCTTCCTAACCTAGCCCCCTCCCACCTTCCCAGTCTTCTTACACCTTACTCCCTTTCCATATGCTATTCAATCCACTGACACTAGCCTCCTGGCTCTTCCACCACCAAGACACTCTATCTCTGGCTTTGGGCATTTTCTCTGACTCTCCTCCCTGCCTGGAAAGCTCTCCCCCCACCCCTGTCTCTGCTTCTTGGCTTCCAAGGCTTCCTTCAAATCCCAATTAAAATCTCATCTTTTATAGGAAGCTTTCCCAAAACCTTCTGAATTCTAATGCTTTCCCTCTGTTCATAATTTCCTACTTATCCTGTAGACAGCTCATTGTTACATATTCGTTTGCTTATTATCTTCTCCTTTAGGTTGTGAGCTCTGAGGGCAAGAACTGTCTTTTGCCTCTTTTTTGTTTTATCCCCACTGCTTAGCACAGACCTGGCACATAGTAGGTACTTGTTACATGTTAATTGACTGGATGATCTTCATTTGTTTTTTCCATTAAAAAAAAACCTGGAAATTTGGTTGTCTTTTGAAAACAATCGATTAGCTGTTTTTTACCCAAATTTTAGTAATTTTGTATTTTATTTTCAGAATTTTTCTTTATGTGCAGTTGGGTTTTTTGTTTGTTTCCCAAGTTTTTTTTCTTTTTCTTTCAGTCTTTCCGTTTTCTTTTTTATTCATTTGGAAAGATAAATTGTAACTAAGGATTATTTTGTCCGAATCCTGAAGGTTTCAGTATGCTGTGTCATTTTATCAGTTTATTCGATGAAATGATCTCTTCCTTTTTTTTTTTTGATCTGTCTTGTGTCCTTCCTCATTTCCAGTTCTGGCCCAGTGTCTGACATGTAGTATGAGCTCACCAAATATTGATTGACTGCTTGACTGATTTGTTCCGTTGCCCTCAAGCCCCGCCTCCAAATGTGACATCACAAGTCTCCTCCTTTCTGCGGTTTTCACCTGGGCTAGGGTGTTGCGCATTTTATAAAAAGGGGCTTCTAGACCCTCACATTCCACCCCTTCCCCCGCCCCTTGCCCCCCCCGACTCCCCCGTGGGAGTCTGCTGTGTGTGGGAGATGAGGTTTCACGGGCCGTCCCTTTTACTCCCTCCCTTCCCTCCCCAGAACTCCTCAGGGGTATGGGCACCCCCCACCCAACCTGCGCCCCCAGACCTTCATCCAGGGCCTTTTGGACTTCACCCCTGGATGAATGCGCAGTTGGCTGTGCCCAGACCTTTGTGTGTCGGGAAGGACGGAAGTTCTCTGAGAACGCATTGAGTGATGCTGCTTCCCCAGCCCCACCCCCACCCCCACCCCCCCGCACCTCTGTAGCCCCCGCCCCTCCACAGCTTCAAAATGCCCGCTCATCCCCCACCCTCCTTGCGCGGCACAGACATTTATTATTATTTTGGACTCAACAAACAATCAAACTCGATCAAACAAACATTTCCATGCACATCATACAACAGAAAAAGGGGATTGTCCATGTACCTGTTATTTCTGTCGTTATAGCTTGGTTGGTGTGTGTATGTGTGTACACATAAATACATATACATAACAGACACACATATATACATACATGTGTTTGTATACACACACACATATATATGTATATATAAAATAAATGCAATCTTATTTTTCAAAGCTTCCAGTGCTTCTTTTTGGCTTTCCTTCTGTTCTACTCTGTATAGTTTTTTTTTTTAACATGCCTGCGTGACATTTTTTTCTTTTTTCTTTTTTCCTTTTCCCCCAGCTCTGTCTTCTCTAACTCCCATACTACTTCATTAAAAAAGAGAAAGATAGCTTTTCCAACAAATATGCATAGTCAAAATAAATCCCTATTTTATCTGTGTCAGAAAATGTCTTATTCTATATCTAGATTCCCTCTAATGTCAAAATGTGAGTTCCATACTTCATTATCAGTCTTCTAGGATCTTAACTGGTCATTTTATTGATCAGAGTTCTGACGTCTTTCCAAGGGTAAACCCCACCGTTTTTAGGCTCATTGAACTGGATACAGAGCTTTGAGAGGCCAATCAGGTAGGCACAATACCCCATATTAAATAGTTAAAAATGCACAAAAAGATGGTTCTATATATAGGACATCTCACCAATTTAACTGAACTGGGAGGAGTAATTCTCTTATTTTAAAATTTTTTTTTAATTTATTTTTACAAGCATTTATTATCGGTTCTTCGCAGTGGCAACCCCTTCTCCACAACAACGACAACGACAAAACCCTCACAATACATATGCACATTCTAGCAAAACCAATTCCCATCTTGACCATGTCCAAATAGGCAGATGTCATTTTGGATTTTCAGTCCATCCCCTCTCTGGCAGGAGGTGGTTACCATGATTCATCCACAGTCCTCTGGACTGCATTAATTAGAGCACTAAAAACTTGTAATTTTTTCCCCTCTATAATGTTGCCATCACATAGGTTGTTCTAGTCTTATTCACTTCAATCTGTATGAGATCTTAATAGTCCTTCCCAGTTTCCTCCGACACTGTTTACTTGTTATAGCGCAAGGAAATATTAGCTGCCATTACAGTCACAGACCACAGTTTAATTTTTTCACCATAGATGGAAACCGCTTAGTTTCCAGTTTGCGGCTACTTCAAAAAATGCTTCTATAAATATTTTTGTATGTGTGGGGTCCTTTTCCTTTTTCTTTTCTCCCATATGGTCTAAGCCCAGTGGTGATACAGATGGGTCACAATTTAATAATGTTTGGGGCACAATTATAACTTGCTTCCCAGTATGTCTGGACTAATTTCCATCTCTACTGACAGTGATTTCAGTGTGCCTATTTTCCTGCAGCTTCTGCAGCATTAATCATTTTGTTCATTAATGGTCAATAAATGTTTATTAAGCAACTACTATGTGCCATCCACTCTACTAAGCATTGGGGATATAAATACCAAAAAAAAAAAAAAAAGATAGTCCCTGTCTCAAGCAATTTACAATGGAAGAAGATAACACACAAAAAGAAAACTGGGAACTCAGTGTGTGTGTGTGTGTGTGTGTGATGGTTCATTTTTCATCCTTGCCAGCCAATCCGACGGATGGGAAGTGGAGCCTCAAAGTTGCTTTAATTTGCATTTCTCTGATTGATAATAATTTGGATCATTTTATCATGTGGTTGTTGAGTGCTGGGGTTTCTTCTTTTAAAGTTCACCTCTTCATAGCCTTTGATCATTTATCTACTGATGCAGGGCTCATGGTCTGATGAATTTGAATTAATTCCATATATGTGTATGTTTAAATATGTATATATGTATGTATGCATGAACATATATAAAACTTTTAATAGAGAAATTTGAAGAAAATTTTCCCCCATTAATTTGGAAATTCTTTGGTAGTTTGATTGCTGTGACAGAGAGTAAATGTATTAATTTATGTAGTATTGTCATTTTGATTATATTAATTTGGCCTACCCAGGAACAATTAATATTTCCCTTACTGCTTAGATCTGTATTTCTATGAATAGAGTTTTGTAACTGTATTCATTTAACTCCTGTTCATCTCTTGACAGGTAGACTCCAACATCTTTTATACCATCTGCAGTTATTTTGAATGGCCTTTCTCTTTCTCTTCTTGCTTAATTTTTATGGTAATGTGGAGAAATGAGGGTGATTTCTGTGGGTTTATTTTGTATCCTGCAACTTTGCTGAAGCTGTTAATTATTTCCACTAGTTGAGTAGTTGACTCTCTGTAAGTAAACAGTTATAGACCCTTCAAAAAGTGATGTTTGGTTTCCTCAGTGCCTGATGCGTAATTCCTTCAATTTCTTGACTTATTACTGTAGCTAGTATTTTGAGTACACTATTGAGCAATAATGGTGATCAAAGATATCCTTGCTTCAGTCTTGATCTTATCAGAAAGGTTTCTAGTTCATCTCCATTGCAGATAATGTTTGTTTGCACTTTTTACATAGTCAGGAATGAGTTCCTACTGATCAATTTAAGAGAAGCTCCATTTCTTCCTATGCTTTCTCCTGTTTTTAATAGGAACAAATTTTGTCCAAAGCTTTCTCTGCATCTATTGAAATAATGATGTGATTTCGGTTTTTTGTTGTTGTTGATATGGTCAATTTAGTTTATAGTTTTCCTCATATTGAACCCACCATGACATGAGGTATTAATCCTTCGTGTCAATTATCACCTCTCATTATATTATCTTTGTATGATATATAGTTGTACTCTTCTTGCTAGTGTTTTATTCACAGTTTTTGCACCAGGATTCATTGGGGAAATCAGTCTAGAGTTTTCCTTATTTTCTAGAGTTTTCTTTTACTATTTTTTAATTCCCCTCTCTTACTGTACAACAAGTTTCTCTGCTTGGGCTCTACATTAGGAACGTCATTCTTCTTTGCAGATATCTGCATCATCAGAAATCTTATCATCATGGAGATTTAGTCTTCAATAATTCCCAAGTGCCCTAGGATGCCTCTTTTTTTCCAAGGTGCTAATCAGAACTAGAGTACTGCAGGGTCAAGAAAAACAGTTCCTATCAAAGTGTCCCTGTAGGGAAGGTTCAGAATTCCCACCTGTTCATTACCTGTAACCTCTACTGTTGGTTTTCCTCTCCAGGAATGTCCATAATTTTTCCTCTGAGTTATATTAACCAACAAAAATCTCACCCATCTTGAATTTTGTTGAATTTTTGAGCTTTCATATTCAATTTCCCCCCACTCCTATTTTCTGACTTTGTCAATTTTCTCTTCTGTTTGGAGGTCTGCACAGTAGGTAAAAAAAATTTCTTCCTTTGTAGAGGGCTCAGTATTTCCAACTTTTCATTTCCCACTAGCATCATGGAATCATTTCTGGGTAATATACTAAATTTACGTCCTTGAGAAACCAAAAGAAGCATATCTTTTAATATTTATGTGGGTATGTGGGAAAAATACAATAATTATTTCGTTACTGTATAACAAAAGTCATTTTTTCAATTGCAATATTGCAGAAGGACTTAGAATCTACCCAAAAAGGAAGAGTTGAAAAAGCAGGGCTGCCAACTCTGTCTTTTGCTTACTGAAGGTAATGGTGTCTATAATTTGAAGTTCTTCAACTAAATGACCCTAGTGAAATTTGAGGATTCTGTAGAATTCCATTTATAACAATAACTCCAAGTTGGATTTTATTGTATTGATAAGTGTGTTCATCCTTTGTTGCTGAAGCAGACCATGCCATCAGAGAAATGATGACATGACTTGTACTTAACTTTGTTTTGAGAGAGGGAGGGCTATGCAGGTCACCAGCTTCACTTCTCCTCCAGAGCCATCTGAATCCAGTGACCAGATATTCATCAGGATGACTGGAGGTGACCAAAGATGAGGCAATTGGGGTTAAGTGACTTGCCCAAGGTCACACAACTAGTGAGTGTCAAGTGTCTGAGGTGAGATTTGAACTCAGATCCTCCTCACTTCTGAATTGGTGCTCTTATCCACTGCACCATCTAGCTGCTCCACTTTATTGTATGAATCTTCAACAGAATATAATACAGTCTTATTTAAAGCAAGATGTGTTTTTTTTCCTCTTTGGGCTATTGTGATATTTGACCCTTTAAAAGTAAAATAGATCTTGATACAAAGCAATATTTAAACTGTGGTATTATAGACAGACTGAAATTAGAGACTGAATTACTGAATTATTACAGACTGAAAAAAACTGTAAATGAAAGCTTTCTATCAAAATTAAGTCACACTTAGATTTCTGGGGATGACTGACATGATGAATACCTTAAAGAATTTTTTAAAATTTCCACTGAGTTTTGATTAGTAAACTGAGGAAAAAAGTGTCAAAAAGTGTAAGTAGGAAGGTTGTGTGAAACTTCACATATTTATCTTACTCAGGAACTATAGTAATAAATGGCTGCTATTGATTAGGAAGTATATAGAGAAAAAAGTGATAGAGGACTAGCATTAAATTGATAAGCAAGGGGTTCTTTCTAAGATTGTAGAACCCCAATTTGACCTAAATTAAAATGTATTCTTAAGTGTGATATTTGGGATACATTAAAACCTAATAACAAACTGCCACTTTTACATAATGTGAATAAATAAGCAGAGCCTATATCAGATTGCTCACCATCTTGAGGAGGGAGGAAGAGAGAGAGGGGCAGAAAATTTGAAACTCAAAATCTTATGCAAGTGAATGTTGAAAACTAAAAATAAATAAATATTTTTTTAAATTGTATTTCTCCAAGAGTGAAGCAAATTAGAAAAGGAGAATCCCCAGGCAAACCATACAAGGTAGTTGTGGGGAGAACCCAGATTGGCTACCTCAAAAATTTTCATTTCATGAGAAATACAAAGAATAGAAAGAGGCTAGATAATTATAGGATTCATGAACCAGAGAATGAAGGATTAGAGTAGGGAAAGAAAATGGATAATAGAGTGAGAGAAATCCTCTCTGGAAAGGGGTGCAAAATAATGAATTAAGAAAAAACCTAATGAACAGGACTACTTGAAAGGGAATAGAGGAGAGGGAAATCAACTTGACTAAGAGGGAAAAAAGGGGGAAAGAATTAAATAATTAGATAAAAGCAGGAAAGAAAATGGAATTTATAATTAAAAAGGGAAAAAGGGTAAAAAATGGAAGATTGGGGTAAGGGGAAGATTGCCAGCGGGAACAGAGCCACTTTACAAAAGATTAAGCTAAAGTAACTGGAGAGACATGGGACTGTGTTTATAGCAGAAGAGAGAAAAAATCTCAACTTGGAAAAAAACAACAGTCAGAGGTAAGTGGAAAAAAAATATAAACCTAACTTTCATAGTTTTGAATGTGAATGTATTAAATAATGCAATAAAACAACCCCTCAAAAGGGGACATATTGGATAAGAAAACAATACCCTACCATCTGTGGCTTAGGAGAAACACATTTATAAAACGCAGACATACACAAAATAAAACTGATGGTATGGAAATAAATTTACAGTGAATCAAATGAGTCCAAAAACCCTGAAGTTTCAATCATGATGTTTGACAAAGACATATTCCAAATTTAAAAAGGATAAATAAAAATACTATATTATGCTGAAATGAGACATAGACAAAATAATATCATTTACAAAGTTGTATGCTTCAGCTACCCTAACATTCAAATTCACAAAGCAAACATGAACTATGCTACAAGATCACATAGATGGTAGCATAATTGGAACAGGAGATTTCAACATCCCTCTTGATTATGGATGTC
>CM053775.1:42299538-42318604 GCA_028658325.1 Potorous gilbertii
TTGCCTGACTTCTCAAAGGGAATGGGTGGGGAGGGAGGGATGGGGAGAAGTTGGAACTCAAAGTTTTAGGAACAACTGTTTAGTATTGTTCTTGCTACTAGGAAATAAGAAATACAGGTAATGGGGAATACAAAGTTATCTGGCCCTACAGGACAAAAGAGAAGATGGGGACAAGAGAAGGGAGGGATGATAGAAGAGAGGGCAGATTGGTGACAGGGGAAATTAGAATGCTCAGTGTATTGGGATGGGGGCAGGGGACAAATGGGGAGAAATTTTGGAACCCAAAATTTTGTGAAAATGAATATAAAAAGTTAAATAAATAAATTTATATTTAAAAAAAACAAATTATTAAAAAAAAAGAAAAATATTTATAGCAGCACTCTTTGTGGTGAGCGAAACCTGGAAATCAAGTGGATGCCCATCAATTGAGGGATGGCTGAATAAATTATGGTATATGAACATATTGGTATACTATTGTGCTATAAGAAATGATGAACAGGAAGACTTCAGAGATGCCTGAAAAGACTTCTATGATCTGATGCTGAGCCAAAGAAGCAGAACCAGGAGAAGTTTGTGCACAGCAATGACCACAGTGTGCGAGAATTTTTCTGGTAGACTTGGAACTTCCTAGCAATGTAAGGACTTAAAAAAAAATTCCCAATGATCCTGTGAGGCAAAATGCCTTCCACCTCCAGCAAAAGAACTATAAAATTCAATTGCAGAATATAGCAGATCATTTTTTTTTGTGAGTGTACTGTGTTTTGGTTTGTTATGATTTCTCCCATTCATTATAATTCTTCCATACAGAATGACTATAGTGAAAATGTATTTAATAGGAATGCATGTGCTGTTCCTATATAAAATTTTATGCCCTTTCTCAGAGGAAGGGTGGAGGTAGGAGGGAAGTAGGGGAAAAAATGTAAGTTATATGTTCATGCTTGTAGAACACTAAAAAGAAATAAAATTAATATAAAAAATACAACACCCATTCATATTAAAAACATTGGAGAGCATAGGAATAAAGGGAACTTTCCATGAAGTAATAAGCAGTATCTATCTAAAACCTTCAGCAAGCATTCTATGCAATTGATATAATATAAACGTATTTCCAATAAGATGAGGAGTGAAAGAAAGATATCCATTATCACCACTATTATTCAATATAGTACTAGAAATATTAGCTATAGGTATTACAGAAGATAAAGAAATTGAAGGAATTAGAATAGGCAAAGAAGAAACTAAGTCATCACTCTTAGCAGATAATATGATGACATACTTAGAGAATCCCAGAGATGCAAGTAAACATCTATTTGAAATAATAAACCACTTCAGCAAAGTTGCAGGTTACATAAGAAACCCACACAAATCTGCATTTCTATATATTACTAACAAAGCCCAACAGGAAGAGATGGAAAGAGAAATCCCATTTAATGCTAGGGTAGACATTATAAAATATTTGGGAGTCTACCTGCCAAAACAAATCCAGAGACTATACGAACACAATTATAAGACACTCTTTACACAAATAAAGTCAGGTCTAAGTAAATGGAAAAACATCAGTTGCTCGTGAGTAGGCTGAGCCAATGTAATAAAAATGACAATTCTACCTGAATTAATTTATTTAGTGCCATACCAATCAAACTTTCTGTAATTATTTTCTAGAGCTGGAAAGAATAATATCAAAATTCATCTGGAAGAACAAAAGGTTCAGAATAGCAAGGGAACTAATGAAAAGTAATGCTACGGAATGTTGCCTAGCTCTACTGGATCTCAAACTGTATTATAAAGCAGCAATTATCAAAACCACTTGGTACTGGCTAAGAAACATAAGGGTAGCCAAGTGGAATAGGCTAGGTACTCAAGACACAGTAGGTAATGAATATAGCAATCTAGTCTTTGATAAACCCAAGGACCTCAGCTTCTCGATAAGAACTCACTGTTTGACAAAAAGTGCTGGGAAAACTGGATAAAAGTGTGGTAGAAACTGGGCATAGAGCAATGCCTGACACTGTACACAAGAATAAAGTCCAAATGGGTACATGATCTGGGTATAAAGATTGATACTAGTGACAAATTGGTGGAGGAAGGAATAGTGTATTTATCAGATTGATGGAGAATGGAAAAATTTTTGACTAAAGAAGAGACAGAAAGCAGTATGAGGTGCAAGATGGATAATTTTGATTACATTCAAATGAAACCAAAGCCAATGCATCCAAGATTTGGAGTGATGCAGAAAACTGGAATGGAATTTTTTTGGGCATCAAATAAAGAAAAATATGCCGGAGTATCAATCATGCTGTCAGTCAGTACAAAAAGAAATCTTCAAAAAATAAAAAGGGATGAACAAGTAAACTACATTTTGCTGAAAGGAACCATAGGCAACAAACCAAAAGAAGCAATACAGTTATATGTTCAAATGCCTTAGCATCCAAATTCATAAGGTATAAATTAAGTGAGCTACAAGAAAACAGTGACACAATAGAAATAGAATACTTGGATGTTGCTCTCCCAGTTTTCTATGAGTCTAAAAGAGAGATAAATAAAAGAGAAAAGAGAAAACTGAACAAATTGCTGGGGAAATCATAGCTGAAAATTTCTCGCATTTTCTTAATGTGATTGCAAAAGAATCAAAACATTTTTAGGATCATCCAGAATTTTAATAAAAATTTACCACATATTAGGTAACACAGATATCACAAACAAATAAAAATGCAGAAATAGTTAGTATATCCTTTACAGACCATACACAATGAAACAATCGGTGCTTTAGGAAATAGAAACAAAAGCATGGCGTCAAATAGAGACTTAGCCATAAAATCTTAAACAGTGAGTGAGTTGTTGAAGAAATCATGGAAACAAATAATTATGTGAAGAAAATGATAATGATTAAAACATATGAAAATTTCTAGTATGCATGAAAAGCATTCCTCATAGAAAAAATCCATATAAATACAAATTCAGAAAATAGAAAAGAGAGAATTAATGAACTGAACATGCATTAAAAATTAAAAAGCCAACAAACAAACCTAAAATAAGCAGATATAAGATTTTAAAAACTACAGGAGAAATAAAGTAGAAATGAAAAAACCCTTTAGAAATGGTGAATGAAACTACAAACTAGTTCTCCAAAAAGGCTAATAAAATTAATAAACCTTAGATTTATCAATTAACCTTTAAGTATCAAATGAAATCAACAATACAGGAAAGAATCAGGAGAAATCACAAGAAAACCAGAAGAAACTAAAAGATTAATCAAAACCTTTTATGCACAGTTACAGGACAATAAAACAGCAGAAAAAAGAAACAAGAGGAATACTTTAAAAATATTTAATACTCAACTATCAGAAGATCAAATCTCTGAAAAGGAAAAAAGCTAGCTATAAAGGAACTACCAAGGGAAGAAAAAAGAAAACTTCTGGTACTTAGTGATTCACAGGAGAATTCTCACAAACTTTCAAGGAACAATTAGTTTACAAACTAAATTTTCACAAATTGAGAAAAAAAAAAAGCACCACACACTGGAAGCCTTTTATGAGAAAAATATGGTCCAAAAACCTAAACCAGACAATTAAACACAGGCCATCTACAGAGCAATGTAGTTATTGAATGTTGATTCAAAAATTTTAAATAAAACCTGTCAAACAAATTACAATGATATATACAAAGTTGAATTTGTACCAGTGAAGCAAGGATGGTTGAATATTAGGCAAAAATAACAATGTAATCATATTATAAACAAAAACTTCCAAAATGACATGATCATCACAATAGTATTGGGAAAAGTCTTTGACAAAGTCCAACACCCATTGATGTTAAAAATCATACAAAGTATAGGTTTAGAGGGATTATTAAATGTCTTTAAAATATCTAAAACTAAAGGTAAATATCATATACATATACCATATATAAAGATACATTTTTATATACAATAGGGATAACCTGGAACCTTTTCTATAATGACAGGAGCAGAGCAAGGATGCTCACTTTCCCCACTATTATCCGATAGAGTTCCAGAAATACTAGAAACAATAAGATGAGGGGGGGAAAAGGTATAGACAAATAAAGCGGGGATCAAACTGTCCTTTTGCTGTTGGTATAATTGGAACACCCTAGGGAATCAGTAAAGACTCTAATGGAGACAAAAGTTTTACAAAGTTGTGAATATAAGCATCAAAAAGTTAAAAAACACCCTCCTAGGGAGTTAAATTATATTACATGCTATAAATTATATATGTAATATAATATGTAACAATATAAATATATGAGATTTATATATATTATATATATATCTGTATGTATATATCTCTCTGTAGCTCTGTTTCTATCTCCCTCTCCATTACTCCTCTCTCTGTGTTTCTGTCTCTCTATCCCTCTCCCTCTCTCCATTACTCTTCTCTGTCTCTGTCTGTTTGTTTCTCTGTATTTCCCACTCACCTTCCCCCATCTCATTTTATTCTTTATTTTTCTCTCTCTGTATCTATCTCTTTTTCTCTATCTCTCTCTCCCTTCTACCCCTCTATCTCTATCCCTTTCCAACTTGTTCTCCCTCTCTCCCTCCCTTCTTTCTCAATCCTCAATCTGTCTCTCTATTGACTCTATCCTTTTGTCCCTTTAGGACTCTCTCCTTTCCTCATTTACCCTCTCCCATCTCATTCTTTCTTTCTTTTTCCATTTCCCTGTCTTCATTCCTTCTACATCTTTGCTTTATCTCTTTCCCATGTCTCTGTTAATCCTCTTCCATTTTTCTCTTTGTCCTGTCCTTCCATTCATCCATGACTCCTTCCTCATTCTCTCTTTCCCTCTCCCTCTCTTTCCATATTTTTCTTTCTCCCTTTCCCTCTTTCTCACACTTCATCCTTCTTTCTTTCTTTTGCTCTTTTATCTCTTTCACTGTCTTCTCATACCCTCCCCTTGTCTCATCCTTTCTTTTTCCCTTCTCCTTCTCCTCTTTCTCCTTCTCCCTCTCCTCCCCCTCTCTCCTATGTCAATCCTCTCCATCTCTGTCTCTGCCTCTCCATCTCATTAACTATTTCATCCTACAGCTTTGCCTCTCTTTCTCTCCTGATTCTTTTCTGTCTTCCCTCTCCATCCTTAATATGTATTTTCCTTTCTCTTTTTGTTCCTTCTTACACCACCTGTCTCATTCTTTCTTACTCTATTTGTCTTCCATTCATCACTCTTTGAGTCTCTCTCTATCCCTTTTTTTGCATCTCTGTTCCTTCTTAATTCCTTCTCTTTCATTTTCTGTCTCTGTCACTCTCTCCCCTTCATCCTATTCAGTGTTTTACTGTATCTCTTCTCTCTTCTGTCTTTCCCCCTTTCTTTTATCTCCCCTTTTCTCTCTTTCCTTTCCCACTTCTGTATTTCTCTACCTCCTTCTTAGTCTCATTCTTTATTTATCTCTCTCCAATCTTTTCTGTCTCACACTGTCTATTCTCAGCTCTCCCTTCCTTTTTTCCTTTCCTTTCTCCCTGCTTGCCTCTCTCCATCCTTAATAGCTATTTTCTTTTCTCTTTATATCTTTCTCCCCTTCCTTGCCTCTTATGCACCTTGACTTATTCTCTCTTACTCTATCTCTTTCTTACTCTCCATATTTCACTCTCTGAGTCCATTTCTTTCCTTCCCTTGTTTCTTCCATCTCTTTCCCTCCTTAGCTCCTCTTTCGTTTTCTCTGTCCCTGTCATGTTCTCTTTCCACATCCTATTCAGTGTCCCACTCTGTCTTCCTTTCTCCTTCTGCATCTGTTTTTCTCTCTGTCTCTTTCCCTTTTGTTTCCCCTGCTCTCACTCCTTCTCCTCCTCTATCTTCCTTTTTCTCCTTCTGAGTCTCATTCTTTTTTCTTTACCTATCTAACTCTCCAATCTTCTCTCTATCTGATGCTCTCTTTTCCCCACTCTTCCTCCTTTGTTCCTTTTCTTCCCTCTACCTACCTCTTTCTCGCATCCTCTTCTCTATTCCTCTGCTTCCCTCCCACTCTTTCTGTCTTACACTCATTCTGTCTTTTACTGTCTCTCACTCTTCCCCCCATCTTAATCCTCTCTCTCCATCTCTCCCTTCCTTCTTTCTTTATTATATATTCTCTTTTTCTCCTTTCTGTCTCTATCTCTCTCCCTCTATATCTATATTTGTGTCTTTTCTCTCCTGCTTTCTCTATCTTTCTGTGTCTTTCTGTCTCTATCTCCACCTCTTTCTCTCCCTTCTTCCTTCATCCTTCCTTTGTCTCTCTCTTCTATGTCTATGTCTATCCATGTTTCTCTCTGTCCCTCTCTCCCTCCCTCCTTTCCTTCCCCCCACATTTATATATGTATTTCTCTCTATCTCTTTACCTCTCTCAAACTTTCCTTTTTCACCTATATCTTCTTTCTTTATCTCTCCCTTTATTCTTCCCTTATCATACTTCTCTGTTTCTCCTTTCTGTCTCCATCTCTCTGTTTGTGTCTCTCTCTTGCTTACCCTTTATCTTCCTTTTCATTCCTTTCTCTTTCCCTTTCTCACTCCCTCTAGTAAAAAAAATTCTTTGTGTGTCACTCAGTCTCTATTTTTCTCTCTCTTGCCATCATTTTTTCTCTCTTTCTGTTTTTCCTTTCTTTCTCTTCTCTGTCTTCTCTCTCTTTTTCCTTTCAATAGACCTTCTCTTTCCCTCCCCTTCCTTCTCACATTTATGTATGCCTTGCTCTGTTTCTGTCCCTTTCTCCCCTTTCCTCTCCATCTTCATCCTCTCTATCTCTCTTTAATGCTTCCCTTATCATACTTCTGTTTCTCCTTTCTGTTACCATGTTTATCCCTCCATATCTCTCTCTGTGT
This sequence comes from Potorous gilbertii, assembly GCA_028658325.1. Lineage (NCBI taxonomy): Eukaryota > Metazoa > Chordata > Mammalia > Diprotodontia > Potoroidae > Potorous > Potorous gilbertii. The sequence goes on from CM053775.1 coordinate 42,306,343, forward strand.
CTCTCTGAATCTATCTCTGTCCCTCTCTCTCCCCCTTGCACTGCCTCCCTAGACATATCTTTCTCTCTTTCCCTTTCTTCCTCTCTTTCAACCCTGTTTCTCCCTTTTTGTATCAATCTCTCCCTATGGTTCTTTCTCCATCATTCTTTTGCTATCTCTGTGTCTCTCCCTTTCCTTCTCTCTCCTTCCCCATCTCTCTTTCTCTCCTATCTCTATCCCTCTCCATCTTTTTCTCTATCTCTGGCTCTCCATCCATTCAATCACTCCTATGCACTTTCTATTTCTCTCTGTGCCTTGGCCTCTCTTTTTTTGATTCTTCTGTCTTCCCCTTTCCTTCTTTTTCCCTTTCTATCCTTAATTTCAATTTTCTTTTCTCTTTCTCTCTTCTTCCTACCTCTTTCCCCCTTTTCTGATTCTCTCTCTCCCCCCTTTCTCTCTCTCTTCCAGCTATATCTTTATCTTCTCTCTCTCATCCTTCATTATTCCCTTATCATATGTCTCTGTTACTCCCTTCTGTCTTCATCTCTCCCTCTCCTTATCCATCTCTCTACATCAATATCATTCTCTCTGTGTGTTTCAATATGTCTCAGTGTCTCTATCTCTCACTTTGGTCTTTCTCTCCCTTTCTATTTCCTTTTCTCTCTCCCTCCCCTTCTCCCTTATCCTCTTTCTTCTTCCCTCATGGTCTCATTCTCCCTCCATCTCTATGTCTTTATCTCTGTCCATCTCTGTTCATGACTCTCTCTGATTCTCAGTCTCTCTGTATTTCTGTTATTTTCTCTCACTTTCTCTCTGTCTCTCTCTCCATCTCTCTGTTTCTCTCTGTCTCTCTCTCTTCTGTCTCAGAATTTGTGTATCTCTTTGTCTCTCCTTTCCTTTCCTTTCCATTATCTCTCACCCCCCCTCTCTTCCCCAGTATCTTTCTTTCTCTCACTCTATCTCTCTCCCTTCCCCTGTAGTATTCTCTCCTTCACACTTTATCTTTCTGTCCTCTATCACTCCCTCTTCCCCTCTATCTATCTCTCTATATCCCTGTATTTATGAATCTCTCTCCCTTGACCTCTCTCTGCATAACACTGTAAACTTCTGTCCACTACCCTGGATTTCTCTGTCATGCAATAGCTTTCGCTCCCTTACCCTGTATCTCTCTCCTCTTCTCACTCTATCCCTCTCTCCCTTGCTATTCCTGTACATTATTCTTACCCTGTATCTCTCTCTCCTTAGTTATCTCACTCTCTCCTCCTGTATCTCTCTCTCCCTGTATCTCTCTCCTCATAGCTCTCTTTCCCTCTGGATCTCTGTCTGTATCCCTCTCATTGCCTCTGTCTCTCTTTCTCCCTGTGTCTCTGTCTCTCCCTGTATCTCTCTCTGCTTGTATCTCCCTCTTTACCCCTGTATCTCTGTTTCTCTGTCTCTCCCTGTGTTTCTCTTTCTCCCTAAGCTCTGTCATTGTAGCTCTCCCATTCTGTCTCACAATCTCTGTTTCTCTCTGGTTCTCTCTCCTTTGCACTCTCTCATTTCATCACGATCTATCTTTCTCTCCCTCTTCCTATCTCTTTCTCCCTGCATCTCTCTCTGTCTCCCTCTATGTATCTCTCTCCCTCACCCTGGATATCTCTCTTCCTTACCCTGTATCTCTTTCCTTCACCTCCTATCTAACTCTTCCTCTGTCACTCCCTCTTCCTCTCCCTCTCCCTCTATCTGTTTCTCCCTATCCCTCCTTCTATGTCTCTCTCTCCCTCTATTTCTCCATTACCCTGTATCTGTCTGTCCCTCACCCTGGATCTCTACATTTCCCTAGATATTTCTCTTCCTTAGCCTGGATCTTTCTCTCCATCTCTCACTTCCTCTCTCCCTTCCTCTTCCTGTATCTCTTGCTCTCCCTTTATCTCTTTCTCCCTGTGTCTCTCTCACTGTTCCTCCATCCTTGTATCTCTCTTTCCCTTGGATTCTCTGCCTCTTCCTGTATCTCTTTCTCTCCCTGTATCTCTGTCTCTCCCTGCACCTCTCTCTCCTTGTATCGTTCTCTACTCCTGTATCTCTTTCTCTCCCGCTATCTCTATTCATCTCTCTCTCTCTCTCTATTTCTTTATCTTGTAGTATCTTTCTCTCTCCCTGCCTCTATCTTTCTCTTTCTCTTACCCTGTATATCTCTCCTTCACCCTCTATTTCTCCCTCTCTCTCCTCCCACACTCCCATCCTCTACGTATCTCTTGTATCCCTGTATCTATCCATCTCTTTCCCTCCACTTCTCTCTGTAATACTCTTTCTCCCACTGTCTCTCAACCTGGATATCTCCATCTTCCTAGACCTTTTTCTCCCTTACCCTGTATCTCTTTCTCCCTCTCATTCTACACCTCTCCCTACATCTCTGACTCTCTCGATCTTCCTCTCTGTCTCAGAATCTCTGTTTCTCTGTGTCTCTCTCTGCTTTCTGGTATGCCTCACTGCTTCACACTGTATCTCTCCACCCCCCCTTTCTATCATTCTCTCTCTCTCTCTCTCTGTATCTCCTCTCTCTCTACCTCTATCTCACTGGTGCCTTCACCCTTATCCCTCTTCCACTCTCTCTCACCATCAGTCTATCTCTCTATAGCCCTGTATCTATCTCTCTCCATCGATCTCTGTCTCTATCACCCTGTATCCCTGTGTCTGTCACCCAGGATCTCTCTATCATGCTAGATCTTTCTCTTCCTCAGCCTATATCTCTCTCTTGCTCTTACTCCATCCCTCTCTTCCTTGCTATTCCTGTATCTATTGCTCATCCTATATCTCACTCTCCTTGGTTATCTCCCTATTTCCTTCTGTAGCTCTCTCTTTCCTCCTGTATCTATGTCTCTCTCTGTATCAATCCCATACTCTCTATCTCCTCTCCCTCTTTCTCTTTCCATACATCTCTCTCATTCCCTCTCTATGTATGTCTGTCCCTGTGTCTTTTCCTCTCTTTCCCTGTATCTTTCTCTCTTTTTATCTTGCTCTCCTCTTGTATCTCTCTCTGTATTTCTCTCCTTCCCCCTATTCCTCTGTATCTCTCTCCCTCTATCTCAATCTCTCCCTGGTCTCTACCTCTCCCCGTATCTGTTCCCCTGTATCTCTCTGTGCTTCTGTCTCTCTCTTTCCCATTGTATCTCTGTCTCAACCTATATATCTCTCTCTCCCTGTATCTCTGCCCTCCCCCTGTGTCTCTGTCTATCCCAGTACCTTTTTTTCTCTTCACATCTCTTTCCTCGTACCTCTCTCTGCCCCCTTATCTCTTTCTCTCCCTCTATCTCTACCTCTCCCCTTATCTCTTTTCCTGTATGTCTCTCAGCTTGTGTCTCTCCCTTTCCATCTGTATCTCTGTCTCTCACTGTATCTCTAACTTTCCCTGTATCTCTGTCTCTCTCCCTCTCCCTTTCTGATTCAGAATTTCTGTTTCTTTCTCTCTTCCTCTCTCTCACCTTGGATATCTCTCTCCCTTACTCTTTACCTCTCTCCTTCACCTTCTATCTCTCTTTCCCTCTATCTCTGTCCCCCACTCTCGCACCCTCTACCTATCTCGTTCGATCCCTATATCTATTGATCTTTCTTCTTTGACCTCTCCCTCCAATATTCTTTCTCCCACTGTCCCTCAACCTGGATCTTTCCATCTCCCTAGATCTTACCCTCCCTTTCTCTCCCTGTATCTCCCTCTTCCTCTCACTCTATACCTCTCTCCTTTGCTTTTCCTGTATCTTTTGCTTACACTGTATTTCACTCTCTTTGATTATCTCCCTCTCTCATCCTGTATTTTTTTCTCCTTTTATCTCTCTCCCTGTACTCTGTCTCACCCTGCCTCTCTATCTCTCCCTGTATCTTTTCCCCTATATTTCTCTCTCCTTGTATCTATCTCTTTTACCCTATATCTCTCTCCCTCCTTATCCCTCACCCCCTCTATCTCTGTTCCTCCCTGTATCTCTTTCCTTGTATCTCTCTCGTTCCCCTTGTATCTCTATCTCTCCCTGTGTCTTTGTCTCTCTCTGTACCTCTCTCTCCTTTATCTCCCTCTTTCCTCCTGTATCTCCTTTTCTTTCGGTATCTCTGTATCTCTCACTCTCCTTGTATCTCTATCTCTCTGCATCTCACTCTTCTTGTTACTCTCTCTGCCTATATCTCTTTCTCTCCCTGTACCTCAATCTCTCCCTATATCTCTCTCGCTCTCACTCTCTATCTCAGAATCTGTTTGTGTCTGTCTGTCTCTCTTTCCCTCTGTCTCTCCCTCCTGCACCTTCTTTCTCTCTGTCTATCTCTCCCTCCCAGTATGTACCTCTCCCTCTCCCTCCACCTATCTCTCTCACCCTCTATCAATCTCTCCATCACCATATGTCTCTTGGTCCCTGGATCTCTCCATTTCCCTAGATTTTTCTCTCCCTTACCCTCTTTCTCTCCATCTATCTACCTCTCTCCCTTACCCTGTAGTGCTCTCTCCTTCACCCTCTATCTCTGTCTCCCTGTATCACTCCCTCTTCCACTCTGTCTCATCCCCAGTCTATATCTCTATATTCCTGTATCTATCCCTCTCCATCAATCTCTCTATCGCCTTGCATCACTGTGTCCCTCACCCTAGATCTCTCCATCCTGCTAGATCTTTCTCTCCCTTACCCTGTATCTCTCCCTTCCTCTCACTCTGTCCCTCTCTTCCTTACTCTTCCTGTATCTCTTGCTTACCCTGTATATCCTCCCCTTTCTCCTCCTGTATCTTTCTCTCCCAATATCTGTCCCTCCCTCTACCTCTCTGTCACTTTGTACCTCTGTTTCTTCCTGTATCTCTCTCCTTGTATCTCTCCTTTTCCCTCTGTATCTCTATCTCTCTCTGTATCTCACTCGCCCCCTCTATCTCTGTCTCTCCCTGTGTCTCTGTCTATCCCAGTACCTCTTTCTCCCTTCACATCTCTTTCCTCGTATCTCTCTCTGCCCCCTTATCTCTTTCTCTCCCTCTATCTCTACTCTCCCCGTATCTCTTCCTCTATATGTCTCTCAGCTTGTGACAAAAGAAGGCAAAATGTTGGAGGAGTTGTGGGAAGAAACATATACTGGTGACTTTGGTGGAGCTTGAATGGGTACATCCATTGTGGACAGCAATTTAGAATTACATGAAGAAAGTGACTAAAATATCCATATCCATTGACTTGGACATTCTATTATTGGGTTTATACCTTAAGGAGGCCATTAATAATAAGAAAAGTTGTTACATACACCAATACTTGCAGCATCACTTTTGAGGACAGCAAAGAATTGAAAACAAAGTAAATGACCATGAATTGTGGGATAACCAAATAAATCATGCTCTGTGAGTATAATAAAATACTATTGTGCTGTAAGCAATGATGAATGTGATAGAGAAACACTTGGAAAGAGCTACATGAATTGAAAAACACCCACACAGAGTTAAAATAAAGGGTAGGAGCAGAATCTGTTATGTTTCAACTGAAGTTTAACAAGAGATATAAGGGAAGGGTAGCAATCATGATCTCAGAAAAAGCAAAAGCAAAAAAAAGAAAACAAACCTAATTAAAAGAGATAATCAATGAAACTACATTTTGCTAAAAGCAATCGTAGACAATAAAGTAATATCAATACTAAACAAATATACCTCAAAGGTACAGCATCCAAATTCTTAAAGGAAAAGTTAAATGAATTATAAGAGGAAACAGATAGTAAAACTATATTAGTAGGGTTCCTGAATTTACCTCTCAGTACTAGATAAATCTAACCAAAAACAAAGAAAAAAGAAGTTAACGAGATGAATAGAATTTTAGAAAAGTTAGATATGACCGAGCTCTGGAGAAAACTGAATAGGAATAGAAAGGAATATGCATTTTTATCAGCCTTAAGTGGCATCTTCATAAAAACTGACCATGTATTAGATCATAAAAACCTCACAAACAAGTGCAGAAAAGCCAAAATATTAAATACATCCTTTTAAGACCAAAATACTATATGAACTATATTCAATAAAGGATTTTGGAAGCATAGACAAAAATTAACTCAAAATAACTAATCTTATCTTAAAGAATGAGTTGTTCAAAGAATGTCATAATGCCAATTAATCATTTCATTTAAAACAATGACAAACCCTTTTCTTGGCTTACTACAGCAATGGTATGGGACCAAGAAGCACCTCAAATATGTGGTCACCCCAAGCACTAGATGCTGGATAAGTTGTTGGGCATGTTTTATCCAAGACCATTCACAGTTCTAAAAAAGAAAAATTGCACAGCATTAGCAACCACATGATAGAATGTTCCAAATTGCTAATAATAAGAGAAATGGAAATCAAGACAGCTCTGAGGCTTCACCTTAAACATTAAAAATTGACAAGGGTGACAAAAGAGGGCAACATGTTGGAGGAATTATGGCAGGAAAGGCACACCAGTGCCTTTGGTGGAGCTATGAATGGATGGATCCATTGTGGACAGCAATTTAGCATTATATGAAGAAAGTGACTAAAATGTCTATATCCTTTGACTCAGAGATTCGGTTACTGGACTTATATCTCAAACAGGATATCAATAAGAAGAAAAGTTGCCACATACACCAAAATTTTTATAGTATCACTTTTGGGGATAGCAAAGAATTGGAAAAAAAAGTAGATGCCCATCAGTTGGGGAATGACTAAACAAATTGTGCTATGTGAGTATAATGGTCTATTACTATGATGTACAAAATAATGAATGTGATCAATAGAAAAAAAATGTAAAGAAATATATGAACTGAAGGACACCCTTTAAATTTAAAATAATTTATAATAAAAGATAATTAAAAAATAAAATAATAAAATTAAAATAAAATAAAAAATAAAAAAATAAAAGATAAATAAAAGATAAAAAATAATAAAAGAATTTAAAATAAGGGGCTGGAGCAGAATCTATTCTGCTTCAGCTGAAGTAAAAACAAAAACTATGGGTAGTATCATGATCTCAGAAAATAATAAAAAAGACCTAATTAAAAGCTAATAAAACCTAAGTTTTGTTAAAAGGCACTATAGACAATGAAGTAATATCAATGTTAAACATATATGTACCAAAGGCACAGCATTCAAATTCTTAAAGGGAAAGTTAAATGAATTACAGGAGGAAATAAATAGCAAACGTATACTAGTGAGGGTCCTGAATTTACAACTCTTAGAACTAGATAAATATAACTTTAAAATAAAAAAAAAAAGCAATTAAGGCGATGAATAAAATTCAAGTTGAAACAATGAAAAACTTTAGCCAGGTTTTAGAATATAAAATAAAAATACATAAATCATCAGCATTTCTATATTTTACCCCCCTAAAATCAGAAGGAAGAGCTAGAAAGAGAACTTCCACTTAAAATGATAATTCAATATAAAATACTTGGGAGTCTATCTTCCAAGACAAATCTAAAAACTATGTGAACACAATTATAAAACACTTCACATGAATAGAGATCTAAATAATTGGAAATATATTAATTACACAAGGGGAAGCCAAGCCAATGCAATAAAAATGGCAGTTCTACCTAAATTAATTTGGTTATTCAGTGCCATACTAATAAAACAAAGAGGTAGAAAAATATTACCAATATTCATCTGGAAGAACAAAAGTTCATGAATATCAAGGAAAACAATGAAAAAATGTGAAGGAAGGTTGCCAAGCAGTGCCAGATTTCAACCTGCCTTACAAAGCAGTAATCACTAGAACAATCTGAATAAAAATAGAGTGATAGATCATCAGTATAGATTAGGTACACAATCCACAGTATTAAATTACCATTGTAATCTAGTTTTGGAGAAATTCAAAGCTAAGCTTTGGGAGCAAGAACTGAGTGAAAAAAAGTTGCTGGGAAAACTGGAAAGCAGTTTGCAATAACTCATACTGTTTACCTAGATAAGATTAAAATGAGTAAAGGATTTAGACAAATTAGGGGAGCATGGGAATATTTGTAAGGAAACTGAGTCAAATTGATAAAAAATACAAACCAATCCCCAACTGATATTAGTAACAAGTAGTATTCAGAAGAAAAGTTCAAAGCTATCAATAGGCATATGGAAAAAATGCTCTATATCATTCGAACACTTCTAGAGAAAGAACTGATCAATTTTGAGTGGAGAATAAAGCATTTTTTTCCTTTGTTTTTTCTTTTGCAACATGGCTAACATGGAAATATATTATGTATAATGGATATCATATCACTTGCCTTTTCAACGAGTGCAGGTGGGAATGGAAAAAGGCAGAGAATTTGGCACTCAAAATAAAAGCTGAATGTTAAAATTTTTTTAAGTAAAAAAAGTGAATTTTTCCAAACATTTAAACAATAATTAATCTCAATATTACATAAACTGCTTGAATAAAAGAGGTAAAAATAGAATCCTATGAAATCCCTTCTATGACACAAATGTGGTCTTGGTAACAAAACACAAGGAGTCAAAAAAGAGAAAACTATAGACTAATTTATTAATTATTATTGATAAGAAAATATTCAATCAAATAGTATAGTGTATTCATCCTTCATTGCCAAAGAAGACCATGCCATCAGAGAAATAATTACATGACTTGCACTTGACTTTGTTTTTGTCACCAGCCTCACTTCTCCTCCAGAGTCATCTGAATCCAGTGACCAGATATTCATCAGGATGACTGGAGATAACCCAGGATGAGGCAATTGGAGTTAAGTGACTTGCTCAAGGTCACGCAGCTAGGAAGTGTCAAGTGTCTGAGGTGAGATTTGAACTCAGGTCCTCCTGACTCCTGCACTGGTGCTCTATCCACTACACCACCTAGCTGCCCATTCAATCAAATATTAATAGGGAGGCTACAATAATATATACTATGATCAGGCAGCATTTATGCCAGGAATGCAGGTCTTGTTCAATATTAAGAAAACTATAAATATAATTGACAATATTACTAGCAAAACTCACAAAATCATATGATTATTTCACTAGATGCAGAAAAGGTTTTGATAAAATGCAATACCAATTCCTGTTTTATTTTACTACTAATTTGATGCATAGAAATAAGACAGTAAAAACATTTTGAAGAAATAAATATTGGTAAGGAAAAAAACAAACTATCGCTTTTTGTGGATGATAGGATTTAGTTAAGAAATCAACTAAAAAAGTCAAAACAATTAACAACTTCAGTAGTGTAGGGTGATATTCAGCATTCCTATATATTACCAATAATCCATCAGGCAGGCTGGCTCTCTGAGAGAGGTACAACTCCCTTTTCTCATTTTTTTCAACTGTTCTTTCCAAGAGGCCCAGGGTATTCTTGGGGACTACATCATTCTTAAACAAAAAGAGACAGAGGGTACAATAGATGCATTCACTTTAATTTCTACCGGGGTGCTAGATTCACCTTGTCTACTAGGTAGAAATCTGATGCTATTATGAACATAGCACCTTGAGATGAATTTATGGTGTGGGACCTAGGGATTCTGAGGTCAAGGTAAGTGTCCTCCTCTGTCATTAGAGAAATCTGGAGATTTTAAATCCTGGAACTGCACAGGGAGTACCATTTTTTGACTATCAATAAATTTATGCATTTTGTCCCATAAAATACTGCCCTGTCCATGTGGTAACATCACTCACATTTTGTAACATTTTTAAAAACAGAATCTGAGTTGTCATTTACTATGGCCAAAGGAACACATTTATAGGTTATGGAGTAAATGGAGGAGCAAGGGAAAACTTACCTTTCACATCTTTAGAGAAGTGGAGGGGTCATGAGTAAACAAGCTATAGAAATATCACAGAAAAAAATGAACAATTTCAATTATATAAAGTTGAAAAATATTTTGCACAAACAAATCTAATGCAATTAAAATCGGAAAGGAAACAGGTTAATGAGGAAAGTTGAAGTATATTTCTCTATTAAAGGCTTTATATCATATCTAGGTATATATGTATATATACATACATTCATGTGTGTGTACATCATTTTTTTAAATGTACAGATGAGGACAGAAGGAAAGTCAGAAAGAAACACAGGCAGCTTTAAAAAATACATATAATGTTTATTATATATTTTAAACAAACAAACAAAAAAACAAACCCTAAGGTAGAGATGACAAAGATCAACAGGTGCATGGACAAACCTTTTTTCTGTTGTATAAAGTGCCTGGGAATGTTTCTTTGCTTGGCGTTTGTCGATTCTAGAATAATAATGGATGAAGGAAAATGAAAAGGGACAACAAAATAGGAGGTATTTAGTAGAATGGCTCTTCTTTGCCCACCACCACCCACTCCTCCCACCTTGAAGGCCAAGCTCCACAGAGGGGCTGAGAGGGGAGAGGCAGAAGGTGAAGTGCCCTTGGGGAGGGGTCTGGCAGAGGGAGGAGGAATCACCGGAGGCGCTCCAGGAGGACTTCCCTTCTCTCTCTCTCTCTCTCTCTCTCTCTCTCTCTCTCTCTGCATCTCTCTCTCTTTCTGTCTCTCCTCTCCGTCTATTTCTCTGTCTCTCTTTCTGTCCCTGTCTCTCTATCTCTCTCTTTATGTTTTTCCTCTCTCTCCATCTTTATCTCTCTGTCTCTGTCTGTCTCTCCCTCCACACCTCCACACACCCCGCATCCTTCATGACAGGCACAGGCCTGGGCACATCCACCTGTGGATCCATCCAAGGATGAAATCCAAATGGCTCGGGACAGAGGTCTGGGGGGGGGGTGCGCACAACTACCGCCCGCCACCCCGCCAGGGGTTCCGAAGAGGTAGTAAAAGGGATGCCCCGCAGGGCCTTACCTCCCACACACACCTCTCACAGAGGATCAAGCAGGCTAGGGATTTGGTTGGGGGCGGGGGGGGGGGGTGGGGTGGGGAAGGCGGACAGAGCTGGTACTGCCCGCATCCTCTTTTCCACAGAATACACAACACCAGCCCAGGTGAAAACCGCAGGAAGGAGGAGACCGGTGACGTCACGGGGGGAGGTGAAGCTTGATCAGCCAATGGAAAGCATGTCGTGCCGTGGGCGGAGTGCCACGCCTGCAGAACAAATCAGTCAGGCAGTCAATCAAGGTTTGTGAGCTCCTACTGTGTATCAGACACTGGGCAAGAGCCAAAACTCTGAAAGGAAAAACAGGAAAAAAATCATCTCGTCTAATAAACTGATGAAATAACACAATATAGCAAAATGTAAAGTCATCCTTAAGTACAATTTGTCTTTTCGAATTCACTCATGAAGGAAAGAGAAAATGGAAAGACCAAAAGAAAAAAAACCTGGAAAAGAAAAAAAATAGGAAAAAATAAACCACAACCGCATATAAAGAAATATCCTGAAAATAAAAGACGAAACGAATAAAATTTGGGCAAAAAACAAAATCAAATAGACAGCTAATTGTTTTAGAAAGGGCAACCAAATTGCCAGAATTTTTTAAAAATGAAAGAAAAAAAGAATGAAGGTCAGTCAATGAACATTAAACAAGTGACTACTATGTGCTGGGAATTAGCTAAACAATGGGAATAGAAAAGAGGCTAAAGACGGTCCCTGCCCTCAGAGCTCACCATCTAAAGGGGTGGAGGTGGGGGGAGATAGTAAGCAAACAAATATGTACAGGGTAAATAGGAAATAATTAACAGAGATAGAGTGTCTAGTTGGTGGAACAGCCAGGAGATCAGTGTCACTGAATTGAAGAGACATAAGATAGATGAAATAAAGGCAAATATAAGAAACTCTTTTACCCAATTTGATGCCAACAAAACTGATAAATGGATGGTTACAAAAAAATAAAGAACCCAGATTAAAAAACAAAAAGAAATCAGGTAAACCATAAATGAACTTGCAAAGTTGGGAGAGGTACAGAAGGAACCCAAGGAGCAAATGGATTTACAAGGAAATTCTAGCAAATCTTTAAAGAAAAACTAGCTTCAGTTTTACCCAAATTGTCTCTAGACAATTTCTAGACAAACTCTTATGAGAAAAAAATATGATTTTAAATACTAAAAATCAGGGCAAGAAAAGTCAAAGAAAGAATATGCTTTATCAATCTGTCTGATGACTATCAAAGCAAAAATAATGAATGAAATATTGGCAAAGAAGTTACCAGAACATCTACAAAGATTTTTACTGTGGCCAGACTGTGTTTATATTAGGAATTCTGGTCTGGTTCAACATTAAGAAAAATTACAAATATAATAAGCCAAAACAAAAACAAAGAAAATCCATAATTATATCAATAGATATTGTATCTATCTTGATTTTAGATTAATATTATTGCCCATATTAATGAAAGAGATTCAGATTTTGTTCTATACTTTCTAATATTTTAAACAAAAAGGATGGTA
>CM053775.1:42319104-42347624 GCA_028658325.1 Potorous gilbertii
GACATCCAAATCCAAATGAAATGTTCTAAATACCACTGAAGGCAGAACTCTTTAAACCTTCCACATTGCATACACACACACACACACACACACACACACACACACACACACACATGCATATATACATATACCTGCACATATTAATTTGATCTTGTTTTGTTAACATTTTACTCATTTCTTTTACTTTACAATTTTATTTTAACTGTTAATTATTTTAGAACCTCAAATTTAAATACTACTTAATTTAATTCTAATCCAATTCAATCCAATTATTCAATTCTCCCCTTAGGAGGAGCAGAGACAGATAAGGTTCTAATCCTCACATAAAAATATTTTTAAAGAACACTTTTTATAAGAAGATGACCTACGAATTTACATAAATGATGACAAATGAATTTACATAAAATTTACCAAGTTAACTTCAATTGTAGCAAAAGACTTGGAATCAGTTATATAGATACACTTAAGTAATGAATTTCAAACAGTACATATATAATGAGTTGTTTATTTTTAAAAAAAAATGTGTGTACCACAGGAAACAACAAACGTTATTTCCATATTAACTAAGAATCTTAAATAAAATGAACATTTCCATTTGTGTAAAATGAAGTATTCCAGAAGTTACTCTCCTCTTAAAGAACTGATTGTACTAAAATTCATATTTTCAAACCAAACCAAAGAGGTTTCTAATTCCATTTTAATTATTGATAGACTAACAGCTTGGTCCCATAAACTGTTATATTAGCATCCCATTATTCTTATATCATTTTGAAACATTTAAGGACCTTATTTTATACAGAAATATATATCTAGTAACAGGCAGATGACTAGGCCAAATACTCATTTACTAAGTTGTTTAGCATATAGAAAGGACTATAATTCTAGACTGAATAGCTCAGATCTCACACACATGCATTTTATTGCAGTAGCTCACATGATTTCCAGCCTTTGTCTATGAGACAAATTGGGGTTGTATCTTTGTTTCACAAGGATCTTTTACCTTTGTCTAATTATCCCCAAAACATTCAGAAAGAATGAACTGTTCCAGAGATTTACCCTTAAACATGAGAATGCAAGTATTAGGTAGATGACAAGCCCAAGTACCGAGTTATTTTGTTATTTGGGATATGAAATGACTACACATTCACGCTGAAAACAGTAAGATCTTACATACTTGCAAGATGTTCATACCTTCTACTGACCACTTGCTCTTCCAACAGAAATTTGCTATAAAAGGAAAAAGCAGGCACATGATTCTAAAAGCATCAAAACTGATCCTTAATGACTCAATACATATGGCAGGATAAAGCATCTTTGGTTCTGTTTGACTTCAGATAAGAGTAACAGTTGATAACCAATCATGTGGTAATTCCACCCCATAGCCAGACTTAGGAATGGCCAGATGGAAAACATCTCTGTTTAAAAGTAACACATTGGGCCAACTGAGGCACAAGAATCCTACCTTAGGCTATGCCAAGCTCATACTCTCCACTTTTCCCCAGATACAAGCATCCACCTGTAATAATTCAGGATCACATTCCCCCTGAATAGCTTGTGGCATTTCTCTCACATGGTGGATAATTGACTTAATAATCCATCAGATAATTATACCTGAATTCAAAACTCAGAACAATATCAGTTACAGTCTCAAGAACTTTTATATCAAATGACAAGTATCACTAATCATAGACTTAGGTTAGATACAGTTATTTTTACTCTCATGGAGTTGCCACAAGCAATAAAAGTTTACCAGGACTCACATATTCATGATAGATTTCACTTAACACTATTCACTTATTTTTCTTTTGCTCCTTGAATTTAGACTTATCTTGCTATAGGGATCAATCATTAGAAATCACTTTCATATTATACACATATTTGGAAATTCCCAGTAAGCCAATATCATTCTTTAGGACCTCCATAACCCATAATAACCTCTTTTCCCAGAGTTGATTACCTTACCCACACAGATGGTTTTCAGCAACTTGGCAAGTTTACAAAATAAGGAAAATCGATATGGTCTTTTCTTTGTACATTTATCACACAGTAATCAACGACCAATTATTCCTTTTCAAATACCTATGTAAAAATATATATAAAATAAAAATACCTATGTAAATACTTACTAGGTTTTTTAACATTATGACAATAATCCCAAATAATTTAATTAACAATCTCACAACTTTCACAAGTGATAGCCAAATACTTTTACCTGTAACTGCCTCTTCATTATAGGCAAAGATGGAAATTTCCACTTTCTTAACTTGCAGTTATAAAGCATTATAAAACAGGGTTAGCAGGGCTGATAACATAACAGCTTTCAAACAGTTTTTTCCACCTTCTTTTAGTCATTCAGTTCATACTCTAATAACATCTAAGTTACATACAGCAAATTACCAATTTCACAATATAAGATGTGGAAACATAACAATGCCATAAACAATAGTATGAATTTGAGATCTGAAACAATCCCATTAACAGGTGACCTCAATTCAGTTGAATGGATTTCCAAATTCCCTTACAGAGAAAATAATTTTATCACCATTGACATTATATACTGATCACACCTAAAATCTGTATAAAGTCATCATGTGTGATACAATTGTATCCAATTAAAGAAATAGTAATATCAGTTAACATTGATATAGTGTTTGCCCCGTGTCAGTCATTGTGTTAAGTGCTTAACAATCATATGATCCTTACAACAACCCTGGAAGGTGGATACAGATTAGCAAAATGAGGTAAACAGACATGAAGTAACTTAAGGTCACCCAATTAACAAAATTTCAGATTCATGCATTTTCCCCTAATTATCTTATTATCTTAATTCCAAATAGTATAATAGATTTTGATGTACCATGAACATCATATTAGAAGAGACGTATTTCACAGAAAATAAGATCAGAATAAATTCAGTTACACTGGGATCTATTTTGCAATTGACAATGAATCTCAATTCATAATTTTAATTATGTAGTATTATATTTTATACAAGGACTAGTTATTGAAAGTATTTCATATTCTGGGGTCCACTATTTCTAGCCAATTCACTGGCAAAGACTATAAAAGTAGCAGTATGATATTAGGTTTTAATTTACCCTAGTCACCACGCTAAAGAACACATTTTAATTTAGTTCAAATTTGAGTTTTACAATCTCAGCAAGAATCCATTGCTTATCAGTTTACTCCTAGCTCTCAAGAACTATTTCTCTATATACTTCCAAATCAAATAGCAACTGTTTATTACTATACTTTCCAATAAGATAAGCACCTGAAATTTCACACAAACTTCCCACTTAACGCCAAAATTTTTCAAACCTTTTCTGTCAACATACTCAAAACTTGCCAACATGCTTAAACCTTTTGAAGTTGGCACAAGAGCACTCAGAGCAACTGTCCAGAGACACGATGTGTCATCAAACCCTCTTATCTACCTTCCATATTTTCCCTCTAGCCTTTATCTCTCTTTGCAAATCTCCCAAAGCAATTACTCAGACTACATAATTTTCCTTTACTCAAATTCTACATTTCAATCTACTGGCTCCACTGAATAGTTCCTTTTATAATTTAGCACATATTGTTGTTAAACCCAATGACCTATGAAAAGTTTACTTTCCCAGCTGTATAGCTTGACCACAGTTCCAAAATGTGAAGGAAGAAAGCATAATCTTTTTAAAAACCTAGATTAGCTAATAAGGCACAGAGCAATAGCTTTGCAGCAAAGTTTTTCCTTGTAAGCTATATGAGAACAATCACAAAGTCTGCGAAACACATGAACACAGACACAGCAAACACAAAGAGAACTATAGAAAATTCTTGCTTGCCCTTTTATGTATCTCCAGAGGGATAATGCTATCACAGGTAAATATATGCAGCCTAAAAATTTATTACCCTTTTAAAATTGTACCTGTCTTACTTCTTGCATATGCTGACTGGCATTTCCTTGTATCAATCACATCCCAAATAATCTTCTCTTCACTGAGTTTTTCTTCCACTTCCTTTCTACTATCCACCTGATACATCCAGTCAGAAAAGGGGAGTGGGGTGGGGAGAGATAAAGAAACTGTTCTTTATCCTATGATACAGAGGGCAATTGCCATTCCCAGGTCTTTCATAACAGCACTGAAGTCTCATCTTTGTCTAGGCTATAAATCAACTTTAAAATGTGCATCTGACCAAGATTCCAGATATTTTAATCTTCCTATCAGTTACCTGCAGGTTCTTAGGGCTGTACAGCTATAACATTTAGCCCCTGTCAGTCCCCTTGAGGACAGAGAGGATAAAATCATCTTTGGACACTTTATTATCCATGGGGAACACAGAGAGAGACAAAAAACAACATTCCCCAATTTTATATTCTCAATTCATACCTATTTATTCTATTTATTATTTTGCATTCAGTTAATCATCTCAGCCCAATTTTCCTTCAAGTTGGTCAGATAGAAGGCACACCTGGAGCCCCCCTCAGGCCAGCAATACCTGGAAACAGAGCTAGAGCTCCCTTTGGCTATGTCTTCCAGTTAGCAACAACCAAAATCTGGAGTGCAGTAACTCAATCCTGTTCTAGTTAGGATAACCATGATCATCATCTAGCCAAATTATGCAATCTTATTTCAAATCAGCTTTGGCTGGAATACCCTTCAAAAAGCAAAAGGTTTTACCTTTCACCCCTGAAACACAAACAACTTGATTTCTCTTGTAATAGGGAACTCAATCTAAAGAGAATTCAACATATGAATGGAGAACTAAAGCTCCTAAAACCAGAGGTCTGCTACAGGTAGGACACAAAGGGTCCCCATGCTGGTACCTAGCCCTGCACCTGAAGCCTCTTGCCAGCCTAAATAATTTTTTCTCATATCCCACAGCTGCACTACTTATTGTTAACAAAAAACAATATCACAGGTCCATGAGCCTTGTACTGCAACTGGATTTATTACAAGATAAAAGCCACATGCATGTGGGAACTCTCTATCCAAGGGTAGGGAACCTGCAGCCTTGAGGCCACATGTGGCCTTCTAGGTCCTTGGGTTCAGCCTTTTGACTGAATCCAAGTTTTAAAGAACAAATTCTTTATTAAGGTAGTTTGTTCTGTTAAGTTTGGGTTCAGTCAAAAGGCCACACTTGAGGACCTAGAGAGCCACATGTGGCCTTGAGGCTATAGATCCCCCACCTCTATCTTATGCTAAGGAGTCTAGCAGTGCAGGAAAAGCCTTGGTATTAAAGTTACAGAGAAAAGAAAAGTCATAGGGGAGGGGAGAAGGACAAATTCCCTCCCAAAGGGTTTGAGAAATCATGAACAAATAAAATGGCAAAAGCAGAATTCTTTTCCCTTGGGAACTGCTAGACTATGAAAATATATGATGGTCTGTATATCTACAAAGGTCTCAGCTGTAGAAACAATTTCTCAGTCTGGTGCAGACAGATTGGTGCCTGTCGACTCCCAAGGACATACAGGAAGTCCAGCTTGAGATGCAAACAACACATCATGTTACCTGGGGTGAAGCCTGTCATCCTTGACATATTCAGGGCCTCTTGCATACTCCAGGTCCAATGTTTCTGGAAAATATGGCAACTCAAAAAAAAAATTGAGGGAACCCCTAACAATAGGTATATGTTAACACAATTGAGGATTCACAGGAGAATTCTATCAAATTTTCAAAGAATAACTGGTACCTATACTTTACAAATAATTCTCAAAAATTGAGGGAAAATTGCTCTATACCAGAATCCTCTTATGAGATAAATATAATCCTAATACCTAGACTAGGGAAAGTCAAGATACACACTCAATTATCATAAGAATGCCAGGAGAAAATCTCCTTAGGTATTTCAGATATAAGCCATAGATAACTTTTGGAAAGGCCAATCAAGCAACAGAATTCCACATTATTCAAAAGGTATCATAGTCATACCTAGAAACAACTAGGTGAAAAATATTTCTGTTTAAAAAGGAGATAACACTGTGGAAACAAATTTAAGAGGCTCCTGACATTATCTTTCTAAAGCTGTCTTTTTAAACCACCCAGTCTTCTACATTCACTGCTTACAGTTTAGAGTAGGATATAATCGCTGTTTTTTTCTGTTGCAATAACAGTTGATTTACAGTAAATTAGAATAAAATATTTATCTTCTTGACTTATTAAGTACATGCAAAGTCTACCCCAGAGGTGGGGGAATCTGTGGCCTCACAGCCACATGTGGCCTTCTAAGTGGCCTTTTGACTGAGTCCAAGTTTTATAGAACAAATCCTTTTACTAAAGGAATTTGTTTGGTGAGGTTTGGATTCAGTCAAAGGGCTGGACTTGAGGACTTAGAGGGTCAAAAAGACCTTTGTACCTGGAGTTTGTTGATACTAAGTAGGCTTTGAGTGTTCTTGTGGCAGGAGGGGCTTTGTCCCTCTGTGAGATAATGCCCCAAATAACTTCTAGTCTCAGGGGAGATTTTACAAAGCACTCAATGTCATACTAATTTCTATGGTTCCTTCTTTCATAGAGTTGAAAAGGATTTATGATCCTTATAAGGATGGAAAATACAAACAATGAAATTTCTCAAGCAAACTAGATAATATTGATGAAACAGAACACACTCATTTAAATATTAAAAACAAATCTTCAAATAAAATTTTCTAACAAGGAACAATTCAAAGTTATAAAATTTGTAGCATTCAAATCAAAAGATGAGCTAAGCTCAAACAAATGTATTCTTTTCTAGTTATCATATTTCAAATTGACAGCATATCTAATACAATGGTTTCCCCAAATCACAATATAAGAAATTATAAGCATACTAAAATAAAACAATAACTGGATTTAAAACATAGACTCAAAATAAAATTTATTGCCAGTCAAATGATATCAATCCAGGAGAATGTTGTTTTGAATTATCTTGCAAAAAATAATTTCATACTTCTCTCAATTCAGACATTATATTCTAATTGTCTTCAGAAACCAGTACAATGTAAAAATTATCCAACAACAGCTAAGAGCTATTCAGCTGTTCAGTTGTTTTTCAGCTGTGTACAAATTTTTGTGACCCTATTGGGAGTTGTCTTGACAAAGGTAATAAATTGGTTTTCAATTTCCTTCTCCAGTTCACCTTAGAGATAAGGAAACTGAGGCAAACAGAGTTAAATTGCCAAGGGTCACACAGCTAATAATTGTCTGATGCCAGATTTGAACTCAGGTTTTCCTGATTCCAGACCTGGCACTCTATCTATTGCATCATCTCACTGACCCCTTTAGAGCTATAAGGGAGGACAAAAGCATTACCATTCAAGGCACAGATCAACCACACTATGAATAAGAATTTTCCCAATTTATGCATCAAAATCCAGTAGAAATTTAAAAAAAATGTTTCTTTTAGCTTTAAGGTATTCAATATGTCAGCCACCTCCAGAGACATTAATATGAATTAACTTTGATAGAAAGTTGGAATTTTTAGTTTTTATTTTTGCAGTCTGTAATACCAAATTCTAAGTGTGTTTTGTCTCCAGGTATATTTTATTTATAACAGTCAAATATCACAATTGCTCAAAGTAAACAAAAAAAAAACCCACATCTCGCTTTAAATAAGATTGTATTATAATTGTTTAGGACAAATACAATAAAAGTTAACCTAGATTTATTGTTATAAATGAAATCACACAAAATTCTCAATTTTCACAAAGGTATTCATTACCAGAACTTCAAATTATAGACCCCACTACCTTTGCTGTCTATTGTCAAAGACTGACTTGTCAGTCCTGCTTTTTCAACTGTCTTTTGGGTAGACTCTAAGTTCTTCTGAAACATGTAACCTCTGTTACATAATAAAGAAACCATTAATGCATATTCCCCACATAAAGATTAGAACATATGCTTCTATTGGTCCTTAAAGGACAGAATTTTACTGTGTTATTATCAAATGATTCCATGATGCTGATGGGAAATGAAAAGGTGGAAATACTGGGCCGTCTATGAAGGAAGGAAACAGGAGGTTTGGAGTTTTTTTGTTTTTTTTTTTTGACCTACCATTCATACCTCCAATCAAAGGACAGAGGTAACAGAGTTAGAAGATTGGATTAGAGGAAAACTAAGTATGAAAGCTGATCAAAATTCAAGGTGGTGAGATTTCTGATGGTTAATATAACCCAGAGGAAGAATGATGGAGATTCCTGGAGAGGAAACAAAGTGGTGGAAGTTATGGGAAATAAGAAAATAGGAATTCTCCCTAGAGAGACACTTTGGGAGGGGCTGTTATTTTGATCCTGCATTCCTTTTATATGATTAGCATCCAGAAAGAAAGAGGTAACTTAGGGCACATAGGAATTGTGGAAGGCCAAATTTCCATGATGATGAGACTTCTGGTGATGAGGACATCTGCAAAGAAGAATGATATTCCTAGTGTGGAACCTAAGTAGAGAAATTGGTGGTACAACAATGAAGGAAAATTAAAAAATAATAAAAGAAAACTCTTGAAAACAAGGAAAATTATAGATCAAATTCCCTAATGAATACTGATGCAAAAACTGTGACTCAAACACTAGCAAGAAGAGTATAACAGTATATCATACTAAGATCATCCAGCATGACCTGGTGCTTTTTAACCCAGGAATTTATATGAGGAATTGATACAAGGTAGGAGTCATGTCAAGGTGGGTTCAATATTAGGAAAACTATCATCAGAATTGAACATATCAACAACAATCACATGATTATTTTAATAGATGCAGAAAAAGCTTTGTATGATGCTTATTCTTGTTAAAAAAAAAGTAGAAGGCATAGGAAGAAATGGAGCTTCTTTTAAATTGGTATGCAGGATCTCATTCCTATCTATGTAAAAAGTGAGAGCAAGAATTATCTGTAATGGGGATGAACTAGAAGCCTTTCTGGTAAGATCAAGGCTGAAGCAAGGATATCCTTCATCACCATTATTGCTCAGTAGTATACTAGAAATGCTAGCTATAGCAATAAGGTGAGACACTGAAACTGAAGGAATTAAGCATCAGGCATTGAGGAAACAAAACATTACTTTTTGAAGAGTCTATGACTATTGGCCTCTAAAGAGTCAATTACCAAATTAGTGGAAATAATTAACATCTTTATTACGGTGGAGTTAATAAAATTTTTAAATAGTTTTTTTTTTCATTTCTATTATATTTCTGTGACCTATCCAGGCGCAAGTAATATTCCCCAGACTGCTAGATCTGTTTCTATGACTAGGGTTTTGTAATTGTATTCATTTAGTCCCTGTGTATCTCTTGTCAAGTAGATGCCCATGTCTTTTATTCAGTCTGCAGTGACTTTGGATGGTCTTCTCCTCTCTCTTCCTGCTGACTTCTGTGGGTTTATTTTACATCTGCTGAAGTTGATCATTCTGTTGACTTTCCTTCTTCCTAATTCTCCATTCTTCTCTTTGTATCTCTCTGCTTATACTTTTCCTTCTCTCTCTTCCCCACCTCTTGCATTTTCTTCTCCTCCCCACCCTCTGTCTCTCTCTCTGTGTCTGTCTCTCTGTCTCTTTCTGTCTCTCTCTCCCTCCCTCTCTCTCTCCCCCTCCCTCCCTCCCTCCCTCTCTCTCTCTCTCTCTCTCTCTCTCTCTCTCTCTCTCTCTCTCTCTCTCTCTCCCTCTCTCTCAGAAAAGACAAGACAAGGAAGAATCAGCAATATTGGAACTTAACCCAATATTCTGCTGGGAAACTGGAAAGAAGTCTTGTAGAAAGTAAGCTAAATAGTACCACATTCCAGAATTCATTTGAAATGAACACATGATCTTATTATTAAAGATCATACAATAAAAATATCAGAAGAGAAACAGATCATGTACCTCTCACCATTATGGGTAGGAGACATATTTTCAACCAAAGGATAGAGGCAATTACAAAAGATAACATATTAGATTACATAAAAGGGAAAAGTTTCTGTATAGACAAAATGAATGCACCTTGGATAAGCAAGGAAGTGGTGAAATGGGGGGAAAATCTTTGTATCAACTTGCTCTTACAAGGTGTTATTATTCAAGATAAATAAATGATTAACAGATGCATAAGAGAACAAAAGAGATTCACCCTTAGATAAGTAGTAAAGGAATATGTACAAACCATTCTCAAAAAAAGAATCTAAAGTATTTTCAACCACATAAAAAAGGCTCCAAATCACTCCAAAAAGAGACATAAATCATAACTGAAATTTTGCCTCACATTTTGAAAATTGGCAAAATGAAAAAAGTTGGCAATAATCACTGTTAAAGGGGATATGAAAAGTTAGACAGACTTGCTAATAGAGTTGTGAATTGGTACAACCATTTTATAAAGGAATTTGGAATTATGCAAAGAAAATGACTAAAATATTCATATTTTTTGGCCCAGAAACTCTATTACTGAGTTTACTACTCAAAGAGGCCACCGACAAGAAAAATCCGTATAGGAAAACAATGTTTATAGTACCACTTGTAGAGTTAGCAAAAAATTAGAAACAACACAAATTCCAACCAACTGGAGATTTGCTAAGTAAATTTTGATACATGAATGTAATGGAATATTACTGTACTACACAGATGAACATAAATACAGAGAACTAAGGAAAGTTCTATATGAACTGCTACAGTCAAGGAAGGAGAGACAAGCAAGCAATATACACAAAGCTTTTAACAATATAAATGGAAAGAGAAATGAGAAATGCAAAAATTAAATAGATAGATGCAAAGTTATAAAGAAATCTGTTGAAATGTGTTGAAGGAAGAAGAATATCCTCACAATCTAACCTCTAGCAGAGGTGGAAGGTCCACAGGGGTTGCATATTGCACATATTTACAAATTTTTTCAATGTATCAATCAGTTGTGTTCATTATTTTCTTTTTTTCTTCACTGCATAAATCTCACTACCATTAAAGAAAGAGATAAGAGGTAGGCAGCCAAATAGCTTAAAGGATAAAGATTTTCAGATTAAAATATGCTTTGTTGAAATAAATACTTTGCAAAGTATGGGGAAGGGAGGGAGGAAAGATGACAACAATGAGACAATACACCAAAGTTTGTGAGGTGTGGCCAAAGCAGTGTTTAAAGGAAATTTTATATCTCTAAACACTTACATCAATAAACAAGAGAAGTAACAGATCAATGAACTGGGAATCCAATTTAAAAAAGGAATGATCTCCAATTAAACACTAAAATAAAAATCCTAAAAATCACAGAATAAATTAATAAAATTGAAAGTAAAGAAAAAATATCACCATTGAACTAACAAAAAGAAGTAGAATCTGGTTTTATGAAAAAAAAATCTATAAATTAAATAAATAACTGGTTAATTTGATTAAAAGTAAAAGAAGAAAACCAAATTACCAGTATCAAAAATGAAATAGATGAATGAATCCACCACTAAGGAAGATGAAATTAAAGCAATTATTAGGGGCTATTTTCCCCAATTATAAGCTAATAAAGCTGACAATGTGTGTGAATTGGATGAAAATTTACAAAAACGTAAATTGCCAAATTCCTTCTATTACACAAATGTGGTTTTGATACCTAAACCAGGGAGAGCAAAAGCAGAGAAAGAAGACTATGAACAATAATGAACAATGATGTAAAGTTAAAAAAAATATTAGCAAGATTGGTGATATGGGTAATTAGAATGTCCAGTGTATTGGGGAGGGGGGAGGGGACTAATGGGGAGAAAATTTTGGAACCCAAAATCTTGTGAAAATGAATGTAAAAAGCTAAATAAATTTATTTAAAAATAAAAAAAGAATTATAAAATATGAGCAGCTAGGTGGCTCAGTGGATAGAGTGTGGAACATTCAAATCTGGCCTCAGATATTTACTAGTTGTGTGATCCTGGGAAAGTCATTTAGCTTTGCCTCAGTTTCCTCATCTGTAAAATGAGGTGGATCAAGAAATGGCAAACCACTCCAGAATCTTTGCCAAGAAAATCCCAAACGTGGTCATGAATAATCATAAATGCATAAAATAACTGAACAATATATAGATAAATAAATTAATTAAATATCAAAAAAAAATATTAGCAAGGAGATTACAGCAATACTTCACAAAAATCATACAATAAAACAAAGTGTTATTTATGCCAGGAATATAAGGCTGATTCAATACTGGGAAAATTATAAGCATAACTGACCACATCATCAACAAAAACAACAAAAATTATATTGATTATATCAATAGGTACAGAAAAGACTTTTGATAAACTGCAACAGTCATTCTTATTAAAAACACTAGAAAGTATAGAAATAAGTGCAGTCTTTTGTAAAATGAATTATTTATCTAAAACTCATAACAAGCATTATCTCTGATAGGGAAAAAGGTAGAACCCTTCCCAATAAGATCAGGGTGAAGCAAGGATATCCATTATCACCACTATCATTCAATATTGTACTAGAAATACTAGCTATAGCAATAAGACAAGAAAAATAACTTTCTTAGGAGGAGACAATGGGAAATCAAAACTATAATTCTCTGTAGAAGATTTTGATGGTATACTTAGAAAACCCTGGAGAATCAACCCAAAAGCTAGTTGAAACAATGAACAACTTTAGCAAGATTTCACAATATAAAATAAATCCACATAAATCAGCTTTATTTCTGTATTTTGCCCTCCCAAAATCAGCAAGAAGTGCAAGAAAGAGAACTTCCATTTAAAATAACAATTCAAAATAAAATACTTGGAAGTCTGTCGGCAAGACAAACTCAAGAACTATATGAACACAATTACAAAACACTTTTCAAATAAAAAAGACAGATCTAAACAATTAGAAAACTATTGATCACTCATGGATAGGCCAAACCAATATAATAAAAATGAAAATTTTATCTAAATTAATTTAGTTATCCAGTGCTGTACCAATCATACTACCAAAGAATTATTTCATAGAGGTAGAAAAAATAGTAACAGAATTCATCTGGAATAATATGTCAAGAATATCAAGGAAAATATTGAAAAAAAATGTGAAGGAATGCTGTAGAGCCATATTTCAAACTGTGTTATAAAGTGGTAAGGGCTGAATCAGCCAAATAGATTAGGTACGCAATACACAGTAAAAAATAAATGACTACAGTTACCTAACTTTTGAGCAATCCAAAGATCTAAACTTTGGGGGCAAAAATTCAGTATTTGATAAAAATTGCTGGGAAACCTGGTATGTGTATTGGTAGAAACTAGGCAGAAACCAACCTCTCTTGCTACATATCAAGATAAAAATAAAATGGGTAAATAATTTAGACAAATTAGGGGAACACAGAAAAATTTACCTGTCAGACCTATGGATAAGGAAACTGAGTCAAATGGATAAGACTACAAACCATTCCTCAACTGATACAAACAAGTAGTATTTAGAAGAAGAAATCAAAGCTATCAATAGACACAAGAAAAAAATGGTCTAAATTACTCGATCACTTTCAGAGAAAGAACAGATCAACTCTGAGTGCAGAATAAAGCATATATATTTTTTCATTTTCTTTATTTTTCTTGTTTTTTTTAAATTTTGCAACATGAGTAATATGGAAATATGTATCATGGATATCATATCACTTGCCTTTTCAATCATTAGGAGAGGAGGTGAAGGCAAAGAGAATATTTGGAACTCAAAATTAATTTAATTTTTTTAATTCAGCAAAAAAATGATTTTTTCAAACATTTAAATTAATGTTTAAAATTAAATTAAAATCAAATAATTCCAAGACTCCATAAACTGTTTGGAAAAAAAGGGAGTAAAGATGGGATTCTATGAAATCCCTTATATGACAAAAACTTGGTAACTAGATACAGGGAGTCAAAAGGAAAAAAGACAACAATAGATCATTTTTAATAATTATTGATAAGAAAACTTTCAACAAAATATTAGCAAGGAGGCTACAGTAATATATGCTATGATCAGGCTGCATTTATACCAGGAATGTAGGTCTAATTCAATATAGGGAAAACTATAAACATAATTGACCAGATTAATAAAAAAAACTCACAAAATCATATGATTACTTCAATAGAAGCTGAAAAAGGTTTTGATAAAATACAAATTCCTGTTTTAAAAAAGGTATAGGAATAATTGGAAATTTCCTCAAAATGAAAAAGAATATATCTAAAAGTAAGAGCAAGCAATATCTTTAATTGGGATTAGCTAGAAGTCTTTCTAATGTGATCAGGTGTGAAACAAGGATGCCTACTATCACCATTGCTATTTGATATTTTACTAAAAATTCAAGGTATAGCAAAAAATACAAAAACATTTTGAAGAAATAAGCATTGGCAAAGAAAAAATAAACTATTACTTTGTGTGGATGATATCCTGATTTATTTAAGAAACCAACTAAAAAGTAACCAAAACAATGAATAATTTTAGTGATTTAGCATAATATAAAATAAACACAGACAAATATTCAGCATTTCTGTATATTATCAATAATCCCTCAGGCATGCTGGCTCTTTGAGGGAGGTACAATTATCATTTACCATTCTTTTCAACTGTTCTTTCCAAGAGGCTGGCAATATTTTGAGGGATTACATCAGTCTTAAAAAGAGACACAGGGTACAACAGAGGCATTCACTTCATTTAATTTCTACCAGAGTGCTAGATCCACCCTGTCCTTTAGGTACAAATCTAATGCTATAATGAATATAGCATCATGGGATGAATTTATGGTGTGGGACCCCCTAGGGATTCTGAGGTCAAGGTGAGTGTCCTCCTCTGTCATTACAGAAATCTTGAGATTTTTAATCCTGGAACTGAATGCTCCTTATCTATTTTTGGCTATCGACAATTATATGCATTTTTTCCTGATAAAATACGGCTTTGTCCATGTGACAACACTGTTCACATTGTGTAGCATTTTAAAAGGAGAGTCTGAGGTGTCCTCCACCATGATCAAGAGCACACATTATAGGCTATGGAGAAATTACAGGAGCAAGGGAAAATTATTTTTCACATCTACAGATAAGTGAAGAGATCTTGAGCAAACAAGTTATACAGTTAATCACACAAAATAAAATGAACAATTTCAACTATATCAAATTGGAAAAGTTAATACACAAACAAATCTAATGCCATTAAAATTAGAAGGAAAAAAAGGTTAATGTGGGAAATTTGCAGCAAATTTCTCTATTAAAGGCTTTATATGTGTACATATCTACATACATATGTGTATACATACCTATATATATGTATATATATTTATAACTATATGTACATACATGGAGTTGATTAAAATTTATCAGACTAAGAGCCTTGCACCAATAGATAAATGGTTAAGGCTATGATGAGGTAGGCTTGAAAGGAAGAATCCCAGCACTCAACAACCATATAATAAAATGCTTCAAGTCACTAATAATTAGAGAAATGCAAATTAAAGCAACTTAGAGGTTTCACTTCCCCACAATCAAACTGGGTGGCAAGGAAAAAAAATGAATCATCACATCCACACCCACCCACACACCCACCCATACATCTTACCCCCCACAGACTTCCCAGCTTCCTTTTCTGTGTGTTATCTTCCTCCATTAGATTATAAGTTCCTTAACACAGGGACTGTCTTTCTTTTTGATATATGTATCCCCACTGCTTAGTACAGTGGATGGCATATAGTAGGTGCTTAATAAATGTTTATCAACAAGCAAAATTACAAATGTTGCAGAAGCTGTAAGAAAACAGGGAATGAAAGCATTATTACAAGAGATACAAACTGGTTCAGGCATACTAGAAAACAATTTTTAATTTTGACCCCAAAGTTACTAAATTGTGGCCCATCTGTATCACCACCGGGCATACACCATAACAAACAAAAAGGAAAAGGACTCACACATATAAACATATTTATGCGAGGGCTCTTTGAAGTAGCCCGAAGCTGGAAACTGAGGAGGTGTTCACCTATGGTGAAATAATTAAATGAACTGTGGTCTATGATTGTAATGACAGCTAATATTTTCTTGTGCCATAAGAAATGAACAGTGTCAGAGGAAACTGTTAAGAATTCTTATTGATTGAAATGACCAGGACTAGAACAACTTACACAATGACATTATGGGGAAAAAAAACTTTAAAAGTTTTTAGAGCCCTAAGTAATACAGTCCAGAGGACTGTAGGTGAATCTTGCTAGGCAGCTCCTGTCAGAGAGGCGATGGACTGCAAATCCAGAATGACACCTGCTTATTTGGACAAGGTCAAGATAGCAATTAGTTTTGCCGGAAAATACATATTTATTGTGAGGGTTTTGTCGTTGTTGCTGTGGTGGTGGGGAAGGGGGTGCCACTGGGAGAAAGTAATAACACATGTTTGTCCAAATAGCTTTTTTAAAACTTTAAAATAAAAGAATTGCTCTTCAACATCCAATTAAATTTGTTAGATATATACAGGAATCATCCTTTTGTGCATTTTTCAGTATTTAAGATGGGATGTTGTCCATACCTGACTGGCCTCACAAAGCTATATTAGCTCTGCATCCAGTTAAGCGGGACTAAAAACAGTGGGTTTTGCCCTTGTGAAAGGCTTCAGCACTCTGATCAATGCAAAGACCAATTAAGATCCTAGAAGATATAATGAAACAATGGACCCACATCTTGACAGGTGAGGGAATCTAGACGCAGAATAAAACACGTTTTCACACGTAGCCAAAGACGAGATATGCTTTGTTTGACTATGTCTATTTCTTACAAAGGCTATTTTTTTCTTTCTTTTTTAATGAAGTGGAGATGTGGGAGGTAGAGAAGATAGAGATGGGGGGAAAGGATAAACAAAAACAACAAAAAAGACATTCACTGAGGCATCTTTAAAAGAACTGAACAAAGAATAGAAAGAAAGTCAGAAAGAAGCACTGGCAGCTTTGAAAAACGCAGACGGAATTTGTTACATATATTTCAAATTAACCTATAGATGGCAGTGATCAACAGGTGCATAGAAATTTATTTTCTGTTGTATTACGTACATGGAAATATTTGGTCTTGAATAAGAATGGATGAAGAATGGAAGAATGAATGAATGAATGAATGAATGAATGAATAGGTAAAAAAATAAGATATATTTAGTAGACTGGCTCTTCTTTTCCCACCACCACCACCACCCACCAGCCCTGCCTTCTGGGTCGCGCTCCATAGAGAGCCTGGGGAAGTGGGGGAGGGGGGGCGGGCTTAACGTAGTGGAGGGGCGTTGGGGCCTGGGGGTGGGGTGGGTAATCATCGAATGCGTTCCCGGGGGCCTCCATCCCTCGCAACCAACAGACACAGGCCTGGGCACATCCAAGGTGAAATCCAAAAGACCCCGGGCCGAGATCGGGGGTGGGGGGTTGTGGGGGTGGGGTGGGGTGAAGTCCTGCACATCCCCTGGGGGTTCTGGGGAGGGAAGGGAGGGAGTACAGAGGATGCTTCTCGGGACCTTACTTACCTCCCACACACAGCGGACTCCCCCCGGGTATCGATGAGGGCTGGGGTTCAGTGGCTGTGGAGCAGAAAGAGCTTCAGCTGCCGGCAGCCCCTTTTCACAGAATGCGCAACACCCCAGTCCAGGTGAAAACCGCAGAAAGGAGGAGACTTGTGACATCACCTTTGGAGGCGAGGCTTGATTCAGCCAATGGAATGCAGGTCGTGACTTGGGAGTTGGGAGGGGAGGGTGCCGTCTCCTTAGAAACAATCAGTCAAGCAGTCAATCAATATTGGGTGAGCTCCTACTATGCGTCAGACACTGCGCCAGAGCTGGAAATCAGAAAGGACAAAGGACAAATCAGAAGAAAAAGAGATCGTCTCATCAAATAAACTGACAAAAACACACAACATACCGAAATTTTCAGGATTCAGGCAAAGCAATCTTTAGGTACAATTTATCTTTCCAAATAAATTCATGAATAAAAGAGAAAACGGAAAGATGAAAAAGAAAAAAAAAACCTGGGAAAGAAACAAAGGGAAAAAAACTGCGCATAAAGAAAAATTCTGAAAATCAAAGAAGGAATGAATAAAATTTGGGCAAAAATCGATTCAAATAGACCAACAGTTATTTTTTTTTTAAGGACAACCAAATTACCACGATTTTTTTTTAATGGAAAAAAATGATGACAGTCAGTTAGTCAATTAACATTTAACAAGTCCCTCTTTGTGCCAGGTACTATGTTAAGCACTGGGGATAGAAAAAGAGGCAAAAGATAGCCCTTATTCTCAAATAGCTCACAGCCTAAGGTGGGCAGACAGTAAGCAAAAAAATATGTACAAAGGAACTACCTACAGAATAAATAGGGAATAATTAACAGAGATGGAATGTCTTGTTGGTGGGACAGTCAGGGGGCCAATGTCACTGGATTGAATAGTGTAGGGAAGAAAGTAAAGTGTAAGAAGACTGGGAAAGTAGGAGGGGGTGAGCTTAGGAAGGGCACTGAATGTCAAACAGAGGATTCTGTTTTTGATTCTGGAGGCAATAGGAAGTCACTGCTGAAGTTTGTGTGTGTGTGTGTGTGTGTGTGTGTGTGTGTGTGTGTATGGTGAGGTGGGAGGCAGGGTTGGTCTAGTCAGACCTATGCTTTATGATAATCACTTTAGTGGCTGAATATAGGATGGAGTGGAGTGGGGAGACACCTGAGGCAGATGAAAGAAAAGAAAGTATTAGAAACTCTTTCGCCAAATTTTATGCTAACAAAACCGATACATAAATGAATATATGTAAATACATAAAGTAACCAGATTAACAGAACAAAAAGAAATTGAACAAACCATAAAAAAAACTGGCAACAGTTGGGGGAGGTACAGAAGGAACCCAAGGAGCAAATGGATTTTCAAGTGAATTCTAGCAAATCTTCAAAGAACAATGAAACTTCAGTTTCCCATAGGTTGTCTCTTAAACTAGGGAATCTTTTGAGAGAAAAATATGATTTCAAATAACAAAGTTCAAAGCAAGAAAAGTCAAACAGATGATATGATAGACCATTTTCTTTGATGAATGGCAACAAAAATACTGAATGATATATTGGCAAAGAAGCTATATATTACAAAGGTTTTACTGTGCCCAGATTGTGTTTATACTAGCAGGCTGGTCTGCTTCAATATTAAGAAAAATTATAAATATAATATAACATTAAAAAAAACAAGGAAAATACATAATTATATCACTAGATACTGTATCAATCTTGGTTTTAGACAAATACTATTGACCCTATTAATGAAAGGGATTAAGTCTTTGTTTCTATACTTTTTTTTTTAACAAAAACGATGGTATATTTTCTCAAAAGCTTTACCTTTCATGGGGAAGCACAAGAGGCCTTTCCAATAAGACTAAGGGCAAAGAAAGAATATTTACTGGTAACACTATTACTTAATAGAGTAATAGAAATGCTGAGTGTAGCAATTAGAGAAGAGGAAAAAAGAGGAAATGACCACAGGTAAACAGGAAACAAAATTATCACTTTTTAGGGTTGATGTGACATTTTAGTGACCTTAGAGTCAACTAAAATAGTAAAATAAATAAGTAAAACCTTCATTAAAGTAGCAAGATATGAAAACAAACCCACACAAGTAGTCATCCTTTCCGTGTATTACTAACAAAACCCAGCAGTGATGGAAAAAGCAATTTCTTTCAAAACAATCACAGAATTTATAAAAGATCTGGGAGTTTGCCTATGAAGCCATACTCAGGAATTATATGAATACAACCACAAAATGTGCTCTACAAAAATAAAAGATGGCTCAAATAATTTTAGACAAATTGGTTGTTCAAGGTTATGACATGCTTACAGATAAGCTAGAACCTGGACTTGTGATTTCAATGCTATAGGAAAATCCCCAAAGAGGAAGCTCCATCTACTCATGCAGCTCTGGCACCTTCTCTGCCACTTAGACTCTTAGTGAGTTGCCTAAAGCACTAAGAATTACAGTGAATTGCTTAGGGTAACACAGTCAAAGTGTATAAGAGGAAGGACTTGAATCTGGTCAGATTTTCAGAGCTTTAAAGCTAACTCTTTATTCATTAAGCCATATGACTTCTCATGAGCCAAGCTCATCTAAAAAAAGATATCATTAGATTAAAAAAGTTGCAGATTTAACACCATGCCAATCAAACTATCTAAGATTTACTAAAACTCATCTGAAGGTACACATGATCAAAAAACCCTAGGGAAAACATGAAAGAAATTGAAAAAGAAGTAGAGTAGCCATTATACTTCACAGCAATAATTATCCAAAGAATTTTGAACTCGTTTAAAAAAATAGAAAAGCTGATCAGTGTAACAGATTAAGTATACAAGATATAAAAGTCACTGAATGTATTGGATTTGAGAATACAAGAATACCAAGTACTGAGATAAGGGCAAGATATGTAACAACCTATCATGGTACTTGAAAAAGTGGAATACAGCATGTGAGAAATTAAGCTTGGACTAATAGCTCACTCTAGATAAAACAATAAATTTCAAAAAGTTCTGTCCCGAGTTGAAAGGTTACATCGTTAAGAAATTAGAGGAGCAAAGAAGATATCTTTCCTCCTATGGATAGGGGAAGATATACACACTGTACCAAACAGGAGATGGATTTACAAGGGAGAGCTTTGATTACATAAAATAAAAAAAATACACTTTTATACAAATAAGATCAAAGAGGTTAGAATTAAAAGTAAAATTTAAAATGTAGTAAAATGGGGAGTAGGAGGGAATCTCTGCAGTAAATTTCTCTGATAAAGTTCTAGTACCTGACATATATGGCAAACATGACACAAATGTGTAGGGAAAAAAGCCCTTCCCCAATTGATGAATGGCCAAAGGAAATGAACATGCAATTCACAAAAGAAAAAAAATGCAAATCTGCAAATCAGTAACCATATAAAAACATGCTCCAAATCACTAATAATGAAAGAAATGCAAATTAAAACTTCTCTCAATTTGACCTCATAACCAGAAGATTGGCAAAGAGGGTTTAAAAAGAGGAAAAATAACAATTGTTTATGTGGCTATGGGAAGGACAAAGTCTCTTGCTGGAAATGAGAATTGATCCAACCTTTCTGGAAAGCAATTTTAAACTACACCCCAAAAGTTGGCAATTTGTTCATACTCTCTAGTCCAGCAATACAGCTACTAGGTGAATACTTCAAAGAGAGCAAGGATAAAGAAAAAGATCCAGCTGTACATTTTGTTATAGGAACGTCCTGGAAGCCAAGTTAATGTGCATCATTTGGGGAATGCCTAAACATATTATGCAATAAGAATGGAATGGAATGTTATGGTGCCGTAAGAAATGAATGACTGATTGAAAGACTGAAATAAACTGTTTCAGAGAAAAGTGAGCAGGACCAGGAGAACAAATTGTACAGTACAACATTTGAAAGAAAAAAAAAACTTGGACCTAAAAAGAAACATACTATACTGATGAACCATAATTCCAGTGAACACGGTGCCTGCGAGTAGCCGGGACACATAATGATCATACCAATGCCATCTGTCCTTCATAGATACCACACTCCAAGGCGACTGGTCCTCAGGATCCTGTGGAGAAAGATTGAGGACAAGACCCTGCAATTCCGGACTTGTGAGTGACCTTCATCACATGTGCTTCCCACATACATGCCTTTCTGATTTTAAATTGGTTTGAAAAATATACTTTAAATTTGGGCTCTTGTTTCTTCTTCTCAAATTCTGTATTTGCAGACGGTTATCCCCATAGGGTTAGGGGAAATGCTTTGAAACCACTTTTCTTACTATGTCATTCAAAGAAATATCTTTGCTGAAGAATTATGTCTACTGGGGGAAGCACAGTGATTGGAGCCTGTGAGATAGCGTTAGGAGGATAGCTGCTCCTGAACATCGTAGCCACCCTGGGGACCCAAACTGTGAGTTGGTCAAATGAGATGCAACAAGTGTCCTGATGTTACAAGGTCTGCATTGTAGTTGGAAGACAAGTGAGCCATGAGGTAGAGATGATTGCAGGCTCACAATTTGCAGTTGTCCTCTTCCTTACTTCCCTGACTGCAACCTGAGGTACAAAGCCTCAGACACTCTATAACACCGTCATTTTTTACCTCCTATGAATACATGAGGATAACAAATCATTCTTAGATCCATCATCTGAAGGATGACAGAAAAACCTACAGGTGGTGAAGACACCTGGGAACATGGGGTAAACAGTGAAATGTCCATAAAGTATAAAGCTTGTTTAAGACTGTATAAGTAGATCTCCTTCAATCTTCTATGACATAGGAAATGGTCTTCATAGGGAACTGTGGCCAAATAAATACTAAGATAATACGGCCTAGTGGATAGAAATCTGGCCTTCAAACTAGGAAGACCTGGTATCAAGTACTACTTCTGAAACTTACTGGCTGTGTGACCTTGGACAAGTCACTGCATGAGTTAAGGAGTTTCTCACCTGTAGAGGTTCCTCAGCACAGTCCTGATGACCATTGATGTAAAGGAGTTGAAGAAGGCCAATGGTGGTATTGTCATTATAGTGTTCCTGTTTGCTGATGATTGTTAAAATTCTGGCAAAAAAGAAAATAAACAAGAAATTGCACCTCCAGTAGACAAATGCCTGTTGTCTATTCATACCTATGTCCTCACTTTTTCATGGGAAAACACTTTTTCCTTCCTTCCTTCACTCTTCATCACATTTCCATAAGTTTATATTCTAACTCTTGGCCATCTTCATTTCTCTTCTTTTCCTAAACTTTTTCCATTTGACTTCATAACACAGATATCATTGAGACTTGGCAGGATGGGATTACTGTGCCAGGAGGATGAGAAAGCTTTCTGGGTATACATTCCATCCACAGAATTTCAGGTTAAATATTTTCCCCAGATCCTATTAACTCCCCAAATCTCCAACAAAGAGGAATTATGCACCAGATACAGAACATTTATACTCAAATCCACAAAACAAAGAGAGAATCAAAACATGGCAAAATTTGGCTGAATTAACACTGAAATAACCCAGGAATTCTTAAAGTACTCACTCAGCAGCCCTCCTTTATCAATCTCTCCTTTTCCAGCAGGGAGTCACCTACTGATGGCTCCATCTGTGCCCAGTATTTCCTTGGAATTCCTCTTTTGCTTCAGAGAATTTTCCAACATATGCCAATGCCATACCTCCACTCCAGGCTCCTACTACTTTGTAAGACACCACAGACACTGATTTCTGCTCTATAGTATCAGAAAGGGGAGGGGAGAACTGGCAATATGTGATTGTATCCCTAGGGTTGTCCCTAGGTTATGGACCCTCAAGTTTGTAAAGACAGCTTGGGAAATCCTCCTCCCATCCTTTAGTAGACACTGATTCAGCTCAGACATGGAAGGAAAGAAGAAACCAAGGAAGGAAAGGGATGGGCAATGTTTGGTGACTTCAAATTCCAAATGAAATTACTTTCTACTGCATCACAGTGAATGAGTAGAATTTACAGATCAGTTAGGACCTGGGAGAGGGCATTTTCTGTGTTTCTGAAAGGACACTTCATAGGCAGATGCCTTTTCTGTGAACAATTAAGGCCAGCATTAAAAACAGTTTCACTGTTTCCTATGTCAGGATCGTTCCAATGGCAAAGCATTTCATTTTTACAGAAATGTGGAGTTCACAATCCAACCATTCTGCAGAGCAATTTGGAACTATTCCCAAAGGGCTATCAAACTGTGCATGCCCTTTGATCCAGCAATATCCTTACTAGGTCTGTATCCCAAAGAGATCATAAAACAGGGAAAGGGATCTTCATACTATTTTCACATTTTTGTTGTTTTCCTCTTTTGTTTTGTTTTGTTTCTTCTTTCAAAACATGACTAATGTGGAAATGTGTTAAACAAGTTTGCACATGTGTAATCTATATCAGATTGCTTGCCATCTTTGGGAGCAAGGAAGGAAGATAGGGAGGGAGAAAAAACTGGAACTCAAAAATCTTATAAAAATTAATGTTGATTTGTGTGTGGATTTATTTTTAGATTCTACAACTTTGCCAAAGTTGTTAGTTGTTTTAAGTACTTTTTAGTTGATTGTCTGGGGTTCTCTAAATATACCATCATACTATCTATAAAGAGAGATAATTTTGTTTCTTTGTTGCCTATTCTAATTCCTTCAATTTCTTTTTCTTCTCTTATCACTAACATTTCTAGTACAATATTGAATAATAGTGGTGATAATGGGCAACCTTGTCTCATCTCAGATCTTATTGGGAAGGCTTCTAACTTAGCCCCAGTACATAAAATATGTGCTGATGTTTAAATTCCATTTATTCCCAAATTTTATGATCATTGTGAGTGGGGGTTATTTCATTCTTTGTATTTGTATCCCCATTGCCTAGAACATACTAGGCACTTAGTAAATTCTTATTAATTAGAATGGATGGGGAAACATTCTCTGTTGGTTAGCACCCTTTATCCTAAAACTGATCAGCTTTTTAGCCACCAGATGACAATGCAGCCTCCCTCAACAGGAGGCAGCCCAAGGTCTCTGATGACAGAGTGTAAATTGGAGGCTGTCTTTATATCAGTGAGCTAGTCAATTCAGAGAATAATCATGTTAAAACAAAGGCCTAAGGAGAGTGATAAAACCAATAATAGCTTTCCTATAATAGCTTTCATCTCTCTAGACTTTCAGATTTACAAAGCTCTTTCCTCCCTAAAACTCTGTGGAGTAGATTGTGCAAAAGTTTGTAATGGATTGCGTAGATTGGACAACACTAGGCCCCTGCCCATGATCCACCTAAAGGTTGTTTTCTGAACGCTCCTGGCTGAAGAGTGATTATCAATAGCAACTAGTTATTTTTCTTTGCCTTATTTAAGGGGCCATCCCCTGATTACTTCTTAAGCAGGCCTATTCACTGAATGGGGTTACCCCACCCTAAGTGAGTTCTTAAATAGGCCTTGGTCCAAAGGGGTGAAGGTCTCCCATTGCATACTGGTCCATCTCCAGTCATCCTGATGAATATCTGCTCACTGGATTCAGATGTCTCTGGAGGAGAAATGAGGCTGGTGACCTTGCACAGCCCTCCCTTACCCAAAACAAAGTTAAGTGCAAATCATTTCTCTGATGGCCTGGTCTTCCTCAGCAACGAAAGATGAACACAACAACAATGGGTTTAGAGGGAGGGATGAGTACCCTCAACCTAGAGGTAGAAGTCAATAATATTGGTAGTTTTCCTAATATTGAACCAGCCCTGCATTTCTGGTATAAATCCTACGTGATCACAATGAATTATTCTTGTGATAAGTCACTGTATTATTTTTGCTAATATCTTATTTAAAATTTTTGCATCTATATTCATTAGAGAATTTGATCTATAATTTTCTTTCACTGCTTTGGCTCTTCCTGGTTTAGGTGTCAGAACCACATTTGTATCATAAAAAGAATTTGGTAGAATTCCTTTTTCCCTAATTTTCCCAAATAGTCTATATAGTATTGGAATTAACTGTTCTTTAAATGTTTGAGAGAATTCACTTGAAAATCCATCCAACCTGAAGATTTTTTTCCTAGGGAAAATTGATGACTTGTTCAATTTCTTTTTCTGAGATGGGGTTATTTAAGTGTTCAACTTCCTCTTCTGTTAATCTGGGCAATTTATATTTTTAAATATTCATCCATCTCACTTAGATTGTCACATTTTGGGGCATACAGTTGGGCA
This sequence comes from Potorous gilbertii, assembly GCA_028658325.1. Lineage (NCBI taxonomy): Eukaryota > Metazoa > Chordata > Mammalia > Diprotodontia > Potoroidae > Potorous > Potorous gilbertii. Next base: position 42,344,644 of record CM053775.1, read on the forward strand.
AAGTAATTTCTAATTATTGTTTTAGTTTCCTCCTCTTTGGAGGTGAGTTAACCCCTTTCATTTTTTATATTGGTAATTTGGTTTTCTTCTTTCTTTTTTTTAAAATCAAATAGACCAAAGGTTTATCAATTTTATTGTTGTTGTTGTTTTTTTACAAAACTGACTCAGTTTTATTTCTTAGTTCAATAGCTTTCTTAATTTCAATTTAATTTGTCTCTCCTTTGGTTTTCAGTATTTCTAATTTGGCATTTTTGTAGGAATTTTCAATTTGTTCTTTTTCTAGCTTTTTCAAATGCTTGCCCATTTCATTGATCTCCTCCTCAATTTTATTCATGTTTCATTGTTCATTCAATGTTTATTCATGTCATTATTCAATGACATATGATTTCCCCTAAAACTGCTTTTGCAGCATCCCATAACTTTGGACAGGTTGTCTCATTATTGTCATTCACTTGAATGAAGTTGTTGATTGCTTCTATGATTTGTTGTTTAACCCACACATTCTTTTGCATTAAATTATTTATTTTTTGATTAATTTTTGGTCTATCTTTCCATGGTCTTTCATTACACATAGTTTTTATTGTATTATGATCTTAGAAGGATATATTGCCTTTCTACACTGGATTGTGAAGTCTTTATGTCCTTGTACATGGTCAGGTCTGTATATGTGTCATGTAGCTCTGAGAAAAAGATACATTCTTTTATATCCCCATTCAGTTTTCTCCAGAGATCTATTATATCTACTTTATCCAGAGTTCTATTCATCTGCTTAACTTCTTTCTTGTTTATTTTGAGGTTAGATTTACCAAGTTCAGGGAAGGGGAGGTTGAGGTCCCCTAGTAGTATAGTTTTGTTGTCTATTTCTTTCTGTAACTCCCTTAACTTCTCCTCTAAGAATGTGGATGCTATACCACTTGGTGCATATATGTTTAGTAATGATATTGCTTCATTTTATATGGCCTTTCAGCAGGATATAGTTTCTTTCTTTATCTCTTTTGATTAGATCTATTTCAGCTTTTGATTTGTTTGAGATTAGAAGTGCTACCTCTGCTTTCTTTTACATCAGCTGAAGCATAATATATTCTGCTCCAAACTTTTACCTTTACCCTGTGTGTCTCCCTCTGTTTCAAATGTGTTTCTTATAAACAATATATAGGTGGATTATGGTTTTTAATTCATTTTTAATCCACCTCCATTTTATGAGAGAATTCATCCCATTCACATTCACAGTTATATGTTATATACTATATGTCTTTCCCTCCATCCTGTTTCCCCCCCATTTGTGCTTTTAGTTCTCCCTTCTCCCTTCCCCTCCACAATAGAGTTTTAATTTTGTCCACTGCCTCCCTCTGTCTTCCCTCTATTCTATCAGTCCCCTTCTCTTTTATTCCCCTTTTCCCTTACTACTTCTTCCCTCCCTTTTAATCTCCCCTCCCTTTTATTTCCCTTTTACCCTCCAACTGCCTATATAGTTTGATTTCTAGTTAGATTTCCCCTCCTACTCCTTATAGAGCTAGTTTGATTCCTTACTTGAACCAAATCAGATTAGAGTAAATATTAAACAGTACTCATCTACCTCCCTTCTTTCCTTCTAGTATACTGTGATTTTGTGCCTCTTCCTGTGAGGTAATTTATCTTTTTCTGCCTTCTCTTTTTCACATCTCCCATTACAAACTCCTCTCACACTGAAATCACATTTTTTTATCATCACATCAGTTAATTTATATCCACTCCCTCTATCTATGTATATCCCTTTTAAATTTCATCATATATCTACAATTCTTAAGATTGGCAAGTATCATTTTCCCTTATAGGGATGTAAGCAGTTTGCCCATGTTGAATAACAAGGTTTTTCCCCCCCTGTTTACTTTGAATGCCTCTCTTGAGACTTGTATTTGAAGATCAAATTTTTACTGAGCTCTGGTTTTTCCATCAGGAAGGTCTTGAAATCCTTTATTTCTTAGAATGTACATCTCCTTGCCTGAAATATTATGTTCAATTTTGCTAGTTGGTTGGTCCTTGGTTTTATTCCAAGCTACTTTGCCTTATGGAATATCATAGTCCAATCCCTCCGTTCTTTTAATGTAGAAGTGGCAAGGTCTTGTGTGATCCTGACTGTAGTTCCTTGATATTTGAATTGTTTCTTTCTGGCTGCTTTCAGTATTTTCTCCTTCAGTTGCTAATTCTGGAATTTGGCAACAATATTCCTTGGTATTTTCAGTTTGGGACCTCTTTTTAGGAGGTGATCAGTGGATTCTTTTGATGACTATTTTGCCCTCTGGATCTCATATCTCAGAGTAGTTTTCCTTGATTATTTCTTGGAAGATATTGTCCAGGCTTCGTTTTTTCATCATGGCTTTCCAGTAGAAAAATAATTCTTAGATTTTTTTTCTCCTGGATCTATTTTCAAGATGACTTGTTTTTTCAATGACATATTTGATATTTTTTTTTATTTTCTCAGTCTTTAGATTCTGTTTGACTGATTCTTGATGTTTCACTGTCATTAGCTTCTACTTTCCCAGTACTATTTTTTTCTGAGATACTTTTATTTAAACAAAGGTGAAAATACTGCAATGGCACTAAAAAAATCATTAGCAGTTTAATTAACAGTTCAGTGGACCATTAGCCAGCTTGTTTGGTTCAGTGTGCAGCTGTGACTGTAATTCTACATCTGTTTTTTTAAAATTATTTTTATTTATTTATTTAAGTTTTCAACATTCAGTTCCACAAAATATTGAGTTCCAAATTTTCTCCCCATCTCTCCTCTCCCCTCACCCCAGAACAACTTGCATTCTGATTGCCCCTTCCACCAATGTGCCCTCCTTTCTAACATCACTCCCTTCACTTATCCCCATCTTCTCTCTTGTCATGTAGGACACAATAAATTTTTATATCCCATTACCTGTATTTCTTACATGCCAGTTGTATGCAAAAACAAATCTCAATATTTGTTCCTAAAACTTTGGGGTTCCAGTTTTTCT
>CM053775.1:42356127-42395251 GCA_028658325.1 Potorous gilbertii
ATTCAATTCTACATATTCCTATATTTTCCATTTCATCTTGAATAACCAAATAAAATTTCCATATTCTTCTTATCTGAAACTCTTCCTTACTCCTCTTTCTAAATTTCCACAGTCCTTTACTTTGAAGCATTTCATGAATATCAGTGCAAAAGAAACTACAAATTTCTTAATTTCCTAGTCATTTCCTCTTATCCCTAAGTTGGTTAAACTTTATCTCCTTTTTCTTTCAAGCTGAAATTTAAAGTCCTTCACAACTGGACCTGTTTTGTTTCTTTCATACTCTGACTAGACATTTCCCTTGTCAATCATATCCCAGACTATCTATGGAAATAAGTTTCAGTTTGCAGAATTTTTTCTTCACTTTTTCTTGTCTGCCCTCCAACTTGACCACAGTTAGAAAGTTAGAGAGAGATTGTTCTTTTGTATGTTTACGTTTGAAAGTCTTGAAGGTTCTATTTCAGCCTTCCCAGTAGGTGTTCCTAGTACCTAGTCACCTATTTCCTGTTTCAAAGCCTCCCTCAACAGCTCTGAAAATCCCCGGTTTACCTAACCTATAGATGTATGCTTCTTGGCATCATGGATGATTGCTATGTGGTCACCTTCAATTTTTAAGGTATCTCATCATCATGACCAAGATTGTATAAGTGCCAGTGACAGCTGCATTCTGGTTAGCAGACATTTAGAATGTACATTTGTTAGCAGACATTTAGAATGTTAGCAGACATTTAGAATGACATTTAGAATGTACAACTCACTTAGCTTAATACCTAAGGTCCTATGGTTTATCCTGTCAAAATATTTTTTTTCTTTTTTCCCCCCATAATTTAACCAATCCCTATCTATCTTCATTCCTCAATTGTGGACATATCTGGCAGGATGTTTCCCAAGTTATTACAACTTGTCTAACTTGGAGGTCCCTGAAGGCTCACTCCTCCCATTCTCTTTATGAATTTTGGTATTCCCATGCAAAAGCATGCAAGGCCATTTACTTACCTGCCTCTTCCTGGTGAGCCTTCGGCTTTTCCTTCTGCCTTCCCTTCTTGGTACATAAATTTTAAAAAAGTCAAAATTTTCATTTGGAAATATATTTCTCCATTTTCTGTCCTCAGTTTTGGGGAGCCAAATTCTCTGCCACTTTACAGTTTAACTAACTGCTGGGGTGGGCGAGCTATCAGGCAGTAACTGATTGTTGGTTTGAGGGTTGGAGCAGGCTCACCCACATTGATAACCAATGGTGAAAACCTGCAAAAGTTTCTGGTGGTTCTTCATTTGTTAGAAGGAAAATTCTTTGGGCTTTTCCCTACATATTAAAAGGAATTTATTAAAAGTACATCAAGGTAGCAACACATTGACAAGATGATCACTAGAGATGGAGCCAACTTTTATTGATAACTTTCATGATGAGATAAAGACAACTCACATATGTCCACATCAGCAAAAAGGGATGGGATATTGCATTAAAATCCTCCCCAATTGTCATTAGGTGTAGGTTAACTAACAGGTGTTAGGTGACCTAGTACTTGAGAGGTAGCAGGAAATTCACTATGAATTAGAGAAATGCAAATTAAAACAACTCTGAAGTAAAATCTCATAATAACCAGAATAGGTAATATGAAAGAAAAAGGAAAATGATAAATGTTGAAAAGGATGTGGCAAAATAGGGACACTAAAAAACTATTGGTGGAGTTGTGAACTGATCCAACCATTGTGGAGAGCAATTTGGAACTATGCCTAAAGGATTATAAAACTGTGAATACCATTTGATACAGCAACACTACCACTACTATCCCAAAGATATTATAAAATGAAAAGAGGAACTATTTGTACAAAAATATTTACAGCATCATCGTGGTGACAAAGAATTGGAAATTGATGAGTTGTGGTATATGATTATAATGGAATCCTACTGTGCAATAATAAATCTAAGATAGGATTCCTTCCGAAAAACTTGGAAAGACTTATACAAACTGATGCAAAATGAAGTAAGCAAAAACCAGGAGAACTTTGTACACAATAACAGTTATATTATATGATGATCAATTACTATTGCGAGGAATACAATGATTCAAGACAATCCCAAAAGACTAATGCTGGAAAATGCTATCCACTCCAGAGAAAGAAGAGATGCAGTAGGAATGCAGATCAAAGCAAATTATTTTTTAATTTATTTTTTCATGGTTTTTTTTCGGTCTGTGTTTTCTTTCAGAACATGACTAATATGTACGTCTGTTTTGCATGACTGCACATGTATAACTTATAGCAACTTGCCTGCCACCTACAAGGAGGCAGGGGAAAGAGTGAGAAAGAGAACTAGGAACTCAATTTTTAAAAAATGAATGTTTAAAATTGTTTTTACTTTCAACTGAGAAAAAAGGAAGTAATATTTTTTTTTAAAAAGGAAAAATGATGAGCAGAATGATTTCAAATAAAACTGAAAAGACTTCTATGAACTGATAGAAAGTAAATTGAGTAGAATCAGGAGAATATTGTACACAGTAACAGTAATACTCTATGATGATGCTTTGGATGACTTGTTAATTCTGATCAATAAAATGATCCAACAAAATTCAGAAGATTTATGATGGAAAAGGTTATCCACCTCCAGAGAAAGAACTGATGGAGTCTGAATGCAGATCAAAGCATAATATTTTGACTTTCTTCATTTTTCTTGCTTTATTTTTGCAACCTAACTAATACAGAAACATGTTTTACATGATTTCACATGAATAATTGGTATAACATTTCTTTTAATCACAATGAATGAGGAAAGAGTGGAAGAGAATTCAGAACTTAAAGTTTTAAAAAATGTCTAAATTAATAATTTTTTTAAAAAAATAATAATTAAATGAACTACAGGAGGAAAAGTGATGATGGACAGCAAAATGTCTTAGTGATTTAGACATGGAAACAGGAAATCCCAGCCAGGAATCCCACCTAAGTCATTTATGAGATGTGCCATCTGGCAAAATCCCCTTTCATGTCTTAGTATCTTCTGCCAGTTGGACTAAAAAGAACATCAAAACCAGAAGTCTGCTGCAGGGTCAAAAGAGATAACATTCTTCTGCCAGATGGACTAAAAAGAACATCAAAACCAGAAGTCTGCTGCAGGGTCAAAAGAGATAACATATATACTCTATACTTCATAAATGATATCTGTTGTAGTTTCTGTTTTTGTAGCTGAATTGTGAATTGTAATTTTTGCTCTTATTTTTCTTGCGATTAAACCTGAACAAAAAGGAATAGTCTTGGCACACCTGGAGAATAAGAATAGCATCTTCCCATTACATTATGGCAGAGCTCTTAGCAAAGCCAAGCACTACCCACAATGGCGACCTTCCTCCATTTCTCCCCAAAGAAAAAGGAATTGAAGAGATTGACCTTTGAAAAGGAAGAGGGATGCTTACATGAGGAAGTTTGTAAAGAAGAGGGCAATTCCTCAAATCTTCCAGGATATTACAATTCTAAGAATAAGAAGTGCAGAAGGATGTTATGCTACTGGAGGGTAGAGGAAAAGCTATGGTAAGACTGAGTGGGACCAAGAGGAAAAGAGTGGGAAAGACAGATCGTGTAGGTGGCCCTGCACATCTTTTAGCTGTCTGACATCCCAACTACTTGTAATTTATTGTACTGCAGATTTTATTCAATGGAGCCAGGAGAACAGAAATTACAAAGAAGAAAAAATGTGACCAATGTGGAAGAGTATCTCTGTCCATTGCCCTCCATCTGGTGTTTCCCAAGCAGAGGTTTTAATGTACATATCACTCACTTTCATTCAATTAGGAATTGGCAAAGTGAGAGTCCCATTTTCCTCACTTGCCTGTTAAGGGGCTGTCAAGTAAGGGGCCCTTGAAAAATTCTGCAGTTCTAGTAACGTAGACCCTAGAGTTTTGTTGTTGTTGTTTATTCTCCATTCTCAAAGAGGACTATGACATCAAGATGATGCCATGACAGGCAGGTGAATTGGATTTCAGTGATGGAGGGCTGTGCAAAGTTACAAACCTTACTTTCCTTCTGGAGCCATCTGGGTTCAATGACCAGAGATATGCATCAGGGATAGCCCTGGATGCAGTGGGCGACCTTGACCTTTTTCAGCTCGGGTCTTTCCCAGGTCTTAGTTTGTCCAATACAATGACCATTCAGTGATTAAGGCTAAGTAAGAAATGAGGCAAAAAATGGCCTCGTTTACCTAGTCAAAAAAAATTAATCTGGGAATGAAAGACACTCAGGGTTTCTGGCCAAAGAAGAAACGTTTGCTACTTACATTCACTCTGAGTCTATCAGAACCCAAATAGGGCATGGCCTGAGACCTGCTGCTGGCCAATCAATGATAGCCAGAGGGATTTGGGCTTAAGAAATGGTCCTAAGAAAGAAATCTAGCCTGTAAACCTGAATATGCCTTGGGAAGTTTCAGTGATCAAAATTAACATTCCTTTGGGCAGAGCACCCACAAGTAAGGGTATGAAATTGGATTTTTAGGGAAGTGAAGGATAGCAAGAATGAATATATATGTGGTAGGAGAGGAAAATGAATAGCTGTCCAGCAAGGGCCCCAAACACTAAAAAGTCCTCGCCTGACATGCAGTCAGGAAGCCAGGACTTCTCATCTCAACTCAATCATTTACCAATTACGTCAACAGGGCCAAGCCATGTGATCTCCCTCCTCCTTGTCTCTCTGACCTGTAAAATCAGCGCAAGAAAACCACCAATCTCACAATTTCCTCTAAGGATGAAAAGGCACACAAAATGCTTGCTGTGTAGAAGGGAGCACTTACTTTTCTTATTATGAATGTTTCTGACAAAATTTCACATTGGATTAATACAAGGAAAAGTGAGAAATTATAGTGATTTTTCTAGTTTTCAACCACCCAAGTTACAAAAGCATCAATTTTATATGACTTCGTTTCCATGCCAATGAAAGAAATGTTAAAGTACTATAAACGTTTGGCAGACAAAGTAACACAATGCCACAGTAGGGAAACATCATAATATTATACAGAACTCAAAGCTGCAATTTAAAATTGGAATATAGTGTTGTACTGTTCTTCATAATTTTAATGGAACTTTTTCTAATCATTATTGACCCTGGATGTTGGGAAGATCCAAGCATGTTCATATCTTATTTTTGTGACTAGATCTTATATTTACTTATCTCTCTGCATGTTGTATCTCTCAGGGAAATGCAAACTCCTTGAGGGTAGAGATATTTTAATTTTGTTATTGTATCCCCAGGACCTATTATAGTTCTTTGTATATGCTGCAATACTTCCATGACTGAATGATTTCATCGGTGTGGTTCAGTGGTCAGATTGCAACTCATCCATGCCCTCTTTCTCTCTGTTTGTTGTCCAGGTCTGCCCTTAAATATTCCATGGGGGTGTCTATTCTGTCTTCTGAAGGCCTTGTACTAGACTTCCTGACATTATATTGGTACAGAAACTGTCCATCTGTTAATCCTTGCCCCCTCTACATTACCGGACTCCTTCCTTTTCTATTCATGCATCTCCTAAATTATATGGTTTGGGGGTCATCAGGCATCTTGACTTATGTCTTGCCACTGGTCTCCTATGACTTTGGAGAAGAGAGTGAGGCTGATAACTCTGCAGAGCCCTGCCTCACTTAAATCCAATTCATTTGCAAGTCAGGACATCACCCCTTTGATGTTATTGGTCTTCTTTGAGGACAAAGGATGAACAATAACAACAATGGATGTGTGTGAGCCCTTCCAAGGAAGGATGTGTCAGGAGTGCAGGGGAAACTATTTTAAAGGTCCATCAGGAGGTAAACTCCCTGGCATTCCATGACTTATGACTCCAAACCTAATCTATTCAAATTTAAGAAACAAATGCAAATCTCACCTTTGAAAAGAAACAGCGAGCTTGTCAAAATGAAATTTGTCCATAAGAGGAAGGTTGCTCAACTGTTATTCCAAATAATCCTAGCACAAATGGGCAGAGAAATATGGTTAACCTTGAGTCATTAAGAGGCCAACAGAAGGAGAAATTGACTTTCTTAGAGGCCCAAAATCTGATCTCAAGATCTGCAAGAACTATTACCCTTAGCAATGATCAGTTATTTTGATAACCTTGAATACAAGCAGGATGAAGGAAAATGGAAAGGCATCAGAGAAATGCAAAAAAGAGGGGAAACTATGAAAGTCCATGTCTATCACTGGTGTCAAGGCATCAAAACCTAGGGTCTTGGGGAAGATGAACACCCAACAAAGTCAAAGATGATTACATGATAAAAGGAAAGGAAGTATGGGAACAAAAATGGTGGCAGACAGCCAAACATCTTAGGGCCTTGGACTTAGAGCCCGGAAGACCCAAATAGCAATCCCACCTCAGCTACATATGACATTTATTCTCCTAGCCTGAGTAACTTCCAATGTTTAATTCCTCTGTCAATTGGACTACAAAGAACATCAGAATCAGAGGTCTACTGCTGGGTCAAAGGAGATCACATACACATACTGTACTCCTTCAATGATATATACTGTACTCCTTTCTGATTTTGTAGTTGAAATTATTATGACAGCTGGGTTTATTTTGTTGTTTCTATTCTTATTGTGATTAATCCTGAAACAGAAGGGAAACAAACTAGCACATCTGAAGGGAGGAGAATTGAATCTATATTTCAGATTAGGGCAAGTTCAAATGCTCACCCCCCCCCAAAGGGCAACCATAATCTATTTTTCCCAAAAGAAAGAGGAATTGAGGACACTTACATTTAGAAGGGAAGAGAGATGGTTACATGAAGACACTGGTGAACAAGAGGGTCACTTCTCAAATCTTCCAGGGTCCTAGAAAGGAGAAATGAGGAAATGAAGTACTGAGGACTTAGAGGAAAGACATGGTAATACCAAATGCATGGGTCACCCTACACATTGTCTCAGCATTCCGGTATCCCAACTACTTGCATTTTTTTTGTCCTACTGAGTGCCTTCTTATGGAGGCATAAGAACATGAATGACAAGAAAGAATAAGATATGACTAAGGTAGAGGTGCACTCAAGGTAGTATCCAGTGGCCACCATATAAGGACAACCACACAAGGGATGAAAAGCCTCCATCAGACACATTCTACTGATTAGGCCTTTAAAAATCCTGAGGGCATCACTTCCCCCACTTGTCTGATTAGGCAAATAGCTGTTGAAAAGGCCTGCAGTTCTGACTATATATGGACCTGAATTTTTAGGGAAGTGAAAGATGGCATGAATATGTGACAGGAGAGGAAAAATTAATAGCTGACCAGCAGGAGCCAAAATCACTAAGAGTACACATCTTGCATGGTCAAGAAGACTGGACTTCACATCTCAACTCATCCACTTACCACACTTGTCAAGAGGGCCAATTTATGTGGTCTCATTCCTCAACTCTCTGACCTGTAAAATCAGAGCAAAAGAAAACATCAATCTCACAATTTGTTCTGAGACTCAACAGGCACATGAAGTGTAAGCTTGCTACATACAAAGGAGCTGTTCTTTTTCTTATTACTGATGTGTGATTGTGTGGCAATCAATAAAAAGTTTCATGAGACATAATTTCTGAGTAATTTAATCATTTTATTAATAAATCCAGCACATTTATTAATAAAAGGATGGTCATTGGGCCATTTCTTAGACTAAAGACAATCATGGTGATAAGCTCACAGGTTAAATACCTTTCAAAGAATAGGTTTTATCCAAGGAAAAACTAAACAAAGACTGATCAATTAATGAGAGAATGAATATTACAATGAAGGGCTGAAAATGACACCATGTTACTCTTAGAGTGAAGACTATATACCCAGACCTCTCCCTCCCAAAGCCTTGGGAAATTTAGACAAAAGGGTCTGTCTCTAACCAATTTAGACAAAAGGATCTATATTCACCCAAGCCTGATTGAATGGAATTCACCTTAAACTAGAAATTACTTAATAGAGTTGGGTTGGGAGATAGAGAAGTTTACCTGGACTTTCAGAGACTTAGGTCTTGAAATGAGGTTAGAGAAAAGGAGAAACTCTAGATCTCCCCAAATCATTAGTTATCAGTAGTGATTTCTCTCATGTGCAAGAGCACTTTCAAGGAAATATATGTCAGGAGTGCAAGGGAAATATTTCAGAGGTCCATTGGGAGGTAAACTCCCTGGCTTTCCCTGACTTAATCCTCCAGAATTAACCTATTCAAATTTCTGAAACAAATGCCAAGCTGGAAACACACCTTTGAAAAGAAACACTGACTTGGTCAAAATGAAATTTGTCCATAAGGGGAAGGTTGTTCAGCTATTCTTTGGAATAATCCTAGAACCAATTGGGAGAGAAATAAGATTAACCTTAAAGCATTGAGAAGTCAAAAGGAGAAGCAGACATTGTGAGGTGGCCCAAAATTTGAACTCATTCTACAACAGCTTTTCCCACTGGTAATGTGCATTTATGCCCATATATATATCATTTTGGTGTCAACCAATCAAGATCTGGATTCTTGGGGTAGATGAATACTCAAGAAAGTCAAGGATAGTGACATGGTGAAAGGAATAAAGTACAGCAACAAAAATGATGGCAGTAACTTCCCATGATTTCTCTGTCGATTGGACTATAAAGAACACTGGAATCAGAGGTTTGCTGCTGGATTGAAGGATGATAACATACACATACTGTACTCCTTAAATAATATTTGTTGTGCTCATTTCTGATTTGGTAGTTGAAAATATTATTACGGTTGTTGCTATTGTGTTAATCTTGAACAGAAAGGAAAAGACCTGGCACATCTGGAATGGGAACAATAAAAAAGAATAAAATGTGATCAAGGTGGCCAGCATCTAGAGTCTGCCAGCAGGGGACCTAATGCATTCATTTAACACAATCTTTTGATTAGGCCTTCGAAAATTCAAGGGTCCCACTTTTCTCAGTTGCTTGATAAGGGCATTCCAAATAGAAGATCTTTGAAAAGGCTCATAGTTCTAGCTATGTTGACCATGAATTCTTAGGGAAGTCAAGCATGGCAATAATGAATATATATGTGGTGGGGGAGAAAAAATGATGCTTGACAGGCAATGTTCCAAATGGCTCGGTGGTTACAACTTGACATGTAGGGTCAGGAAGCCTGGACTTTATCTCTCAACTCATCCACTTACCAGACCTGTCAAGGTAACCAAGTTACTTATCCTGTATTATCCTCTGATCACTCCCCTGCAACATTGGGATAAGAAAATTACTAATCTCACAGTTTGCTCAGTCCCCAAAGTGACCCAAAATGTATAGTTTTCTTTATTCAATTGAGTTATTCTTTTAACTGGTGCAGATACATAGGAGCACTTGCAAAGAAAGAAGACTCAGGAGTGTAGTGGAACCATTTCATTGGCCCATCAGGAAACACCAGCCTGGAATTGCCCTGACTGATGCCCCCACCCCTCACCTCCATAAATTTCTTCAGCAAATTCAATTCTGGAAACTCACCTTTCTGAAATAACAGTGAGCTTTTCAAAATGAAATTTGTCCAGAAAAGGGAGATTGCTCAGCTCTTCACTGGAATAATCCTAAGACCCACAAATGGAGAAATCATGTTACATTTAAGGGACTCACAGGCAAAAAGGTGGAGAACCTGAAGGGAACTCACTTTTCAAAGGTAACAGTGCCACATGTGAGAGGACATTTGTGCACTGGAGGTACACAGCTAAGCTCTTCCTGGGAGTGTTTCTGAGGACAAAGAAGTGCAGGCATAATGTTAATCTTCAGGGATTCACAGGAAAAAAAGAGAAAGTGATCCATCGTTGACCCTTGACTCCAACCTGGACCTAGGCCATCCTTTGCCACTTGCAATGTCTATTTTTCTCCTTACACTCAACACATGCAGGAATGAGGGAAGTGAAAATGCACAAAGAACAAGAAAAACAAGTAGGAGGAAAATTAAATATAGTGGTCATTGTGTCCTTGGAGGGAAGGTGGCAAGGGACCAGGCATCTTCATCTGCCTCAGAGGACTTCCCTCTCAATGGGAATCTACCACTTCTGCTACACACTCTTTACCACCTTCTTCAGTTCAGAAGAGGAGGCAAACGTTCCTATATCCCCATGCCTTGTATCGTCCAACCCCTGCTGGACACAGCAGGTCATCTGCAGGAAGATGGCAAGAGGCCAGATCAGGAGTCTTCCATCTGCCCCCAACCAACAACTTCCACCTGTACAAGCTCAAGGAACATCTGCCTCTTACTGCCAGCTTGATCTCACAACTAAGATGTTGAGAATCTCTAGGGCAAAGAAGAGCAACCTACCTTTTCATGTCAGGACTTCCATCTCCTGCTGTGCTTGTCTCTTGAGGGAAGAGGAAAGTTGGTGGGGAACAGGATTTCTGATCTGTTTCTTATTGCACAGGTGTGACTTTCACCTCTTGTTGTATACTTTTCCTGCCTAATCTCCACCCTTCAGAAGAAAGAGGACTAGGGAAGCAGGGTTTCCCATCTGACCATCTGAATCTATGCCTCCACCTCATACTGTACTTCCTCCAGCCTCCACTGGGAAGAGTGGTGCCCTCCACTCAATGAGGGATATTCTCATACCTGATCATACTCTTCTCACCTCAGGGATTCCAAACTCCTGAAGATCATCATATAAATCACGTTTCAAGTCCCCTACCAGTCAATTACTTATTCTCTTTTCCCCTCAGTACTCTTACTACCCAATCCTTCCACTGTGCCTTGTCGAACATCCAAAAAATTCCCTTTCATCCTAAATCATTTCCTCTCCCACTCCTTCCATATATAGGTATTATTGAAACTTGCCTACACCTACATGACACTCTCCCTGGTCACCCTTTCCAGTACTGACTTCTCATTCTCCTCACTTCAAGGTGGAGTTAAAATAATTCTTGCTCCCCACTGCCACTTCCAGAATCTCCCCCTACCTCTGTAACTCAGCAACCTCTCTCCCTTGAGGTCCATGCTACTCATAACTAACACTCAGTCAAAATCCTGGTGGCTGTTCACTACAGACTCCCAGGTCACTCCCCTTACAACCTCAGTCATGTTCGTATATGGCTCATGATCATGCTTTCCTCTTCAACTCTTGTCCTCATATTAAGGGACTTCAACTCAAATATTGATTCTCCCTCTATTACCCTAACCACTCAGTTCCTCAACCTATTCACTTCCCACTCTACCACACCTTAGCCCCTTATAAACATAATTATAACCTTGATCTTGCCATCACTCACATATATACCACTTCCAAGTTTAACAATTCCAAAATCACCTTATTCAACCACAACCTATTGTTTTTCACTACTTCCTCTGCCTTTGCTTACAGAATTCTACTCCAATTCCTTTACCTCTCAATTCTCTTCTGGGTCATGACCCCTAAAGTAGCCACTCTCTTCACCCCTCCCCAAATCTTGATCACTTGTTGAACCAGTTCAACTCTATACTGTCTTCCACTCTTGAATTCCTAGCCCTCTTCTGTTGTTGATTATGTCCTACCCAAGTCTCAGCCTTGGAATACTCACACAAAGGATTGCCTTACCTCCTCCACATATGCTGCTGAATGAAGGTGGAGAAAATCATACAACTGTTCTGAATCAGTCATGAAGTTATACAACATCAATAGGGCCTTCTCTGCTGCTAGGCAATCCTATCATGGCTCCTATCAACTCACTATCCCACTCTCCGTGATAGGTCTTCCCAACCTTTTCATCTCTCCTCAAACCTCTCACAGTACTCCCTTCCACCACCCTCTCAGCTGAGATCTGTCTTGTTCATCTGTGATCATTCAGATTCCTTCTGCCACTATCTCTTCCTTCGCTCTTCTCACAGGACTACATGGCTTTACTCCTTACCATAATTCACTATCCCTTTACTTGTTCTAGCAATGCCATTCCATCCCATGTCCTCCAATAGAGTACACTGTCATCTCCACTCTATTACTTATTTTCAATCTCTCCCTGTTTACTGCCTACAAATAGGTCCATATCTCCCCCATCCTCAAAAAAACTCTCACTAGACCCTTTCATCTCCACTAGCTATTGTCTATATCCCTTCTGGATTTTGTAGCTAATTCCATAGAAAAGGCTCTCTACCATAACTGCCACTGTTTTCTCTTCTCTCTCTCTCATCTTAACCCCTTATACTCTGACTTCCAAACTTATCATTCCACTGAAACTGAAACTGCTCTCTCCAAAACTACTAATGATCTCTTAATTACAAAATTCAATGACCTTTTCTCAATTCTTACTCTCCTTCACTTCTATGCAGGCTTTGACATTAGTGATCTCCCTCTCCTCTTTGATACTCTCTTCTCTCTAGGTTTTTCAAACACCATTCTCTCCTGATTCCCCTGCCATCTGACCACTCCTTCTTAGTATCCTTTCCTGGATCCTCAACCTCTAATCATTGATGTCCCTAGGGGTTTTTATCCTGGACCATCTTCTTTTCCTCCTCTATACTATGATCTCATCATCTCCCATGGATTCAATTACCATCTCTAGGCTAATGATTCTAAAAACTACCTTTCTGCCAAAAACTCTATTGACTTCCAGTCTTGCATTTCCAATTGTCTTTCAGACATCTTGAACTGGATGTCCTGTAGATATTTGAAATTTAATATGTCCAAAACAGAACTCATTATTTCCCCTATAAAGCCATGCCCCTCCCTCCTACCTTCTCTATTTACCGTAGGAGACACCATCCATCCTCCCAGTTCCTCAGGTTCCCAAAGTAGGAGACATTCTTGACCCCTCACTTTCTCATTCCTCATAACCAATATGTTCCCAAGGATTGTCAACTCCACATCTGTAATGCCTCTTGATTATGCCTCCTTATCTTCTCTGATGTTGCTACCCCTCTGGTGCAGGCCCTCTTTACTCCATGCCTGGACTACTTCAGGAACCTGATGGTGAGTCTGGTGAGTCCCTTTTTCAAATCTCTCCCCACTCCAATTCATCCTCCATTCATTCACTATAGTGATTTTTTGAAAGAGTAGGTCTTATCATGTCACTCACCAAGCCCCAACTCACCCCATAGCTCCCACCCTATTTATTGCCTTCAGAAGCAAATACAAAAATTGGCCTTTGGTATTCAAAATCATTCATACCCTGGTCACCTTCTATGTTTTCTAATCTTCTTACACTTTACTCCCCACCATGTAATCTTTGATCCAGTTACACTGGTCTCCTTCATGTTCCACAGATAGAATAAAGGATCTGTTGGCATTTTCTCTAGCTACCCCTCATGACAGGACATCCTCAACTTTACCTACTGACTTTCCTGACTGGCTTTTGGTCTCAACTAAAATTCCATCTTATAGGAAGACTTTTCCACTCCATCTTAATTCTAGTACCTTCAGTCTTAATTAGTTACTATTTCTTCTGTAAACAGTTTATTTTTGTTTTCTCTGTTGTCTTCCCCATGAGATTGTAAGCTCCTTGAGGGCAAAGATTGTCTTTTGCCTCTTATTGTATCCCCAGTGTTTAGCACAGTGCTTGGCACACAGTAGGTTCATAATATTTATTTACTGATAGCAGACTGCCTATATGTGTATATACTCCGGATGATAATTGTTTTCCCCTTTTTAAACATTTTATTTTCTTTCAAGAGTTGTCTCCACGTAAGTTTACTGCAACCTGAACGTTTAGCTGACTAATCAAGATGCTCAAGCACTGAAGGAGTGTAAGTGAACTCTCTGTAAGTATTCATGGCCACATTTTAGCAGGTGAGTGACCCTGACTTTTGAATAAGTCTCTGTTCCAGGACTCCACCAACCAATGCCTTGGAAAGTAAAGAATGTGAAGAAATTGGAGACTAGGTATTCTAAATTAGAAAATGGTAGTGCAAGCTCTAAAAAAATCTCCACTGGCTAAAATGGTTGGAAAAATATGGGAAGCTATGTATATTGCAGGCAGGTCTCTAACTTAACAGATTAATGTCTTTATCATGTGAGGAATGTTTCTACTTCTGAAAAGTCAGGTTTACAGTGGCCACAACAAGTTTCATTTGAAGTGGGTAAGTTAGCATACTCAGTGGGATTTAGAGAAACATTGCGTTCAAAAGCAAAGGGATTACTGGTATCTTTGAAGTGGGAATGTTGTTTCTAACAAACTTAAGAAGGATTTGGATAGTCAGAAAGAAAATAATGCAAGAAAATGGAAGAAGAGGTAAGACAGATTAAAACTCTCTCACTCTCTCCAAATCCACTGTACAAATAAAACCTTTAATTGAATATCATGGGGTTTTTTGCTATCACTGGCTTTGCCTGTAGATCTGGTGAGAAGAGACAGTCTGTGTAAATTATGATATGTATATTCTGTATGTTCTATACCCCAGAGGGGGTATTTTTGGAACTTCAGCAGGAAAAGTATGATTTAGGCACTATGTGGCTTCAGGTTCAAGAAGTGGATGAGAGAAAGGGGCAGCTTCACCCCAAGCTGGAAAAGCACTCTGAAATGAAGGAAACAATCTGTTTTATGGGCCTGGATTGATTCTGGACCGATAAAGGAATTGAAATCTTTACAATCAGTTATTGTAAGGATAAACCATGGCCATGCATTAAGCAATACCATTTGTCTAAAATTCAAATTGAAGGACTCCAGTCACTAACTGAAGACTTAGAGAAATAAGAACTTACCAAAAAGAGGCAGTGCCCATGTAGTACCTGATTTTACTGGTAAGAAAAGAAGGAAAATTAGATAAAGTTAACCTGCATATAGGTTTTATTTGAATTAAGCATTCCTGTGATTTACCTACTATCTTTTCTAGATATTTGAAGGAAATTTAATATTTGTATTCCACCAAAGGGCCCACCTTAATTCATTATGCCTTTCAAGGCTTCAGCCTATACTTGGATCCTCAATAATTTTGGTTGCTGTATTCTTCACACTTGAGACTCAAGCAACCTCCTAGCTCACATGAGAGAAATTCTGATTTGTACTTCATAAAAAGATAAGAGTATAGATGAATTTATTTACATACTAAATCATCAGTCTTTTTCAGTTTGAAATGACTTTAATAGAAACATAAACAGAAAGAATACAGAACTGAACAAATTGCTGGGATACTAGACCAGAAAGACTTCTGGCATCTTCTAAATGGCACTAGAAAAGAGTATACACATTTCACAATAGCACATGGAACTTTTACAAAAATTGAACATGTAAATTTAGGGCACAGAAATAATACAAACAAATGTAAAAACACAGAAATAGTTAATAAATTCTTTACAGACCATAATATTTTTTCTGATCATGACACAGTTTTGACTTTATTAGAAGCAGGTACTTATTAGATGACACTACCATTTAATCATTTCTCTCATAACATAAACATGGAGCCAGAATGAGATAATTTAACTATTTAGAGAAGGATCAGCTAAAGACCATTTGAGCTACAATACTTAACCTTCTGTCCTGGGGCGATAGGGTATTGTATTATCCCTAATAAGCTATTTCTAACTGGGAAAGAAACCTCTCTGTATCAGAGGTGCCCTTTCATTTTCCAGACAATGCCATAGGATCCAGTATGTAAGCTCCTACTTAATACTTCTGCTTAGTTTTCATAGCAAATATAAAAGGTGGACTCATTTAGAGATGAATAGGCATTTCATCTTTTGCCCTAGAACTACACTGTTGATGGAGCACTTAGAATAATGGCAAATTGAGTAGAAAATTTTTTGTAAGTTAAAAGTGAGAAAATATTTGGGTCTGAATGTGGTCTCACTAAGACTAGACAAACAGAGCAATTATCACAAGGTGCACCCTAAAATGTGAGCGAAGAATGCAGAGAACTAGCATGGCAAACAAACCAATGCTAGTTGATTGTTAATGTGGAAACTCTGATTCCCAGGTCAATGAGCCCGTCGGAAGTTAGACAGTTAGTCAACAAGTATTAAGTGCTTTCTATATTCCAGGCACTGTGCTAAGTGCCGGAGATACAAAAAAAGGCAAAAGACAGTCTCTGCTCTCAAGTAGCTCATAGTCTATTGGTAAAGACAATATGCAAACAACTATTTACAAACAAGTTACATACAAGATAAACTAGAGATAACCCACAGGGTAAAGTCACCAATAATAAGGGGATTTGGGAGAGGTTTCATGTAGAAGGTAAGATTTTAGGTAGGAGATGAAAGAAGTCAGAAATGTTGGTCAGGGGAAATATGGAGGAAAAGAATTCCAGGTATGGGGAAAATACACAATCCAGAGAGATAGAATTTCTTGTGCAAGGAACATCAAGTAGGTCAGCATCACTGAATCACAGAGTACACAGTCACAGAGCAAAGGGAAGGAAAGGTTATGAAGGTCTTTGAATGCAAAACAGACTTTTCTACTTGTTCCTGAAAATAACTGAACTTCAACAGACTTTAATGAAGACAAACATATCTTTCCTCATTACTCAATTTATATTAAATTTGCCAGAACCCCAAGGATAGATAGTTTCTTTCTGAAATGAAGGACCCATGTAAGTATTTTGAGACTGTAATTTTCTTCAAGATGTCTTCCAATCTTTTTAATGTTCTTAGTTACCAGTCCATTTAGCAGGGAGCAAGTTCTGGTGAGTTCTGAGGGCACTAACAGCTTATGACAATGTGAATGGATTTGAGGGTTCGTCATCACCTTTTGCAAGTGGTACAATGAAAGATTCCTTAACTCCAGCATCTCTGGTGACAGGGAAATGGAAACAGGCAGGAAAACTTTGGGATCTCAATAGAACAATTTATACATTCCTACCAGGACCTCAGTTTATCCAATAAAAACTAAAAATTTCAATGAATTAAGACAGGTTAGCACGTAGAATTTCATCCCACTCACTCTTAAACAAACTGATTTCTTCTCAAGTTACTTTATTTTTCTCTAAATGGTGCCTACTGTTTTGATTCCTTTGCAAACCTACAGCTTTTGCAAGCCCAGCTCTCAAGGAATCCTTGAAGTCAACACTCTTACTCAATTCCTTTTGCCTTCAGTTCCTGCTTGACACGCTGCAGATAGCCAGGATCAGGGTAGCCAAAGTTTTCTGGCCCACCGAACTGCAGAGTTTTGTGATGAATATCATTCCAAGTGATCACATCCTTGACTCCTGATGTGCGAGACTGTCCAACTGTGAAAATCAGCCTTTGGTCAAAAGCTCTTCTGAGGAGAAGCAAAACCTGCCGTCCTTCTTCGTTATTTGGCAAGTATGCCACCCGTCTTGTTCCTTCGTAACGTTTCCCTGGGTTGGGATGATCTTCAGTCTGTATGCCTCCCCGCATGTCATAATGAATCACAATAGTGCCATAGGAATTATAACCTGGAAGTGAAGATGTTCTGTAAGAGGTTGTCATCGTTCCATCTGGCTGATTCCCTCTCAAGATGCCATAGGAAGTCTGGCATACAGGGCACACTGGCTTATGTTTCATGGCCTCTCTGATACAAGGGGCACAGAACACATGCTTGCACTTTGGGAGTACTTCTTTGTGTTGGATTGTTTCCATACAGATGACACACTCCTCTTTTTCCTCCTTTTCCTCTTCCTCCTCCTCTTTTCCTAAGTCCCTATAGTTAGATAATCCCTTGAATACAGGTAAAGCCTTCTTGAAATCATAACTCATGTTGTCGAAGGGGGATTTGTGATCTCTATTCCAATTCCATCTGAAGGGGAGAGGTGGTCCTTGTCTCTGCTGGGCAGGACTTTCAATACTAAAGTATCTTCTAACATACTTCCTTGCTTCTTCAATGTACTTGGGCAAACCAGTCAATGTCAGTTCTTGGACATTCCATTCCAAGTTTACATTGGGGTGCTTTCTTTCAAAATCTTCAAAGAATGTCTTTTCTGGCCAACAATTTCTATCTTGGTTTAATGGTTTCAGGAGAACTACCTCTTTGATCATCTGAGGTAAAAGCATCTGAGAGACATCAATGAAATCTTCATAAGCCTGTGCAGAGAGGTCTAAGCCTTTGTCTTTCGGTTTAAATGCAATAAGGGTTTTCTGAGTTTGGGGTATATTCACCAATTCCACTGAAGTGTCATATTTTTTCTCTATTTCTCTGATTTCTTGGTACAGAAGACGTAAGTGAGCTGTATCAACCTCAATTTCATTTTTCCTCATGTTTTGGGAAGCCATCATATCCACAGGTTGTTTGCGGGAGAAGTTTGCTTCAATAAAATGTTGAGCTCCTAAGATATCCTGTGGGTTTCCCCAGAGAATTAAGACTTTTCCTTCAGCTTTAATATGGAGGTTTTGAAACATGTGCATCAGTGTTTTTTGGACATCAAGAGCCAGCTTATTATCTGTGAAATGAACATCATGACGAGTCACATTCTGGATTTCCCTCTGAAATGCTCTGGTAAAAGCTTCTTGCGCTGCTTTTCTGTCCTCTATCTTACTTGCCTCGAAATCTATACACACATTGCCTGTAGGATATACCAAATTACTTATGATACGTACTTGATGCTCATTTTCTATTCTGTCTAGAGTATCAGCAAAGAAATATTTGAAATATTCATACAAATGTGAAGGAACTGAGATAACGTCCGACTTTTCATCTGTCATGGGTTTGAGGTTTGAGTGAAGAACAGGATTGTCACAGTCATTTGGCATAACATGTTCAATTTCTTTTGCTGAGGCTGAGTGGGAAAAATTCTCTTTCTCGTCATTTTCTAGGATGTTGTCACTTAAGAATCGATGAACTTTTTCAATGTCTTCATAGTCACCAATTACTTTTTCAGGTCCATCATGGTCTCCCTCTACTTTGAGACTTGGGCAGAGGTTAATAATTTTCTTCCTCTGCTCTTTGGAAAGCTTGAAGTTCAGGTGGGCCTCCACGTGGTGAAATATCTTTCGAGTGGAGGAACCAGAGGAGCTAGCAGCACCTCCTTCCTCTGGGTTATTCTCATCTGGAGATTCCTTTGGGAGTGACTGAGTCTGAGAGGAATGCTGGCTTACCTCCAAAGTATTGTTCTCTCCTAGGTCTTCATTTGTTTCTATGTAGACATTCACATGTAATGTATCACTAACTGCCACAGAGTGATCTCTCCTTGCTATCACACCTTCCTGGGCTTGTTTTTTATAAAACTCTACCCAGAAAGTGCCTTCTCGGGGACCAACTTTGACCTTGCATTTTCCTCCCCCGGACCTCCACGGGTTCTGGAAATACTTTTGTAACTTCCTCTCCATTCTAGGGTAGTTCTCAGACACCCGGACCAGGACCCTATACAGTGGACTGTATACAGTGCTGCCAGTTGCCATCAGAGCAGGGTAGGGACTTGGGAGTTGAAGATCCATGGCTGTGATGGTTTTTCACTAGGTTCTGGAGAGAAAAACTGGGGAACAAAGAGAGGAGATGAAAGAGTGTTGTCAGCTCTCTATCTCCAAGTGTCTGCCCAGACTATAACTTAATAAAAATAATAATTGGTTCAGACAGCATAAACATAAGACAGAGAAACAAATGGCAACATTAAAATTAAACCATGCATAATGACAAATTTAAAGAATATTTTTTAAAAAATACAAGCAATTATTTGAAAGAATTATGATGATGAAGACGACGATGAAACAATTTTCAAAAATACTAAGATTCAGGTAAAGCAGTCTTAAGGAAGGGGAAAATGTATCCTTACAAATGTATACTAACAGTATAGAAAATAAGAGGAATAATGAAATGAATATTAATTGAAAAAATTAGAAAGTCAACAAATAAAGAAGCTTAAAATAAGCACAAATTTATTTTAAAAAGAGGAGAAACAGATAAAATGAATACAGAAATACTCCAAAGAAATGACATCTAAAACCAAAGGCTAGTTTTTTTGAAAAAAAGTAATGAAACTGATAAACATTTACCTAATCTTATTGGAAAGAGGGGAGAAAGTCAAATCAATTAAATAGCAAATTAATAAAGTGAAATAATAATACCAGAAAAATAATCAGTATATTGTGTACAATATGAACCAAAAACAACATCACAAATTCATGAGAGATACCTTACAACTGGGGTTATTAAAGAGAAAGGCCCATGTATATGGAAAGTCCCTATACTAAGGAGCCTTGAACTACAAGGAAACCCTTCATATTAAAGTTACAGGGAAAAGAGGAAGTAGTAAGAGAGGAGAAAAGGAGTATTCCTTTCCCAAAATGAAGAAAAATAGAAATAATTAATAAGTAAAATGTCAGAAGCAACATTCTTTTCTCTTGGAAACTGCTAGAGTATGAAGATATGGTGGTCTGCTTATTTATAATGGTCCCTTCTGCAGAATCAGTTTCCCAGTCTGAAGCAGACTGACTGATGTCCATCTTGACTTCCAAGGACACACATTGGAGTCCAGCTTGGGGTGCAAGGAATAAATTGTGTCCATTAACAGTGAGTTTCATTCTTGATACATTCTGGGCCTCTTAAATACTCAAGGTACAGTAATTCTGCAAAATATGGCAACTCAAAAAAGACAAGTTCAGGGGACCCCTTAACATTCCCCTCCTGCCCCAAAGGTGACCCTGGATATGCCTAAGACCACGGAGAGTGCACTTGGTAAAACATTCCCATGGATAATACCCAGAAAGGGCCTCTGAAAGCAGGAGAAATAAAACACTTCACAAGGAGAATGGTAAAAGGCAGAAAGCTAACAAGAAACCTTGCGTAATTTTATGTCTTATGCCAATACAAGATAGTTCCAATTAGAAAGTGAGATTAGAGCTATAAAAAAGCATAGTACAAGTCACGGTAACAATGTGCAAAATCAAGGATTAATCCAGAGGGGAAAATCATACAACATCAAGAAAAGTGAGACAACTTAGTTTTCAGACAAAGAAAATAAAAGCCAAATAGTTACAATAATGGATATCAATATTAAAAAAAGGAACAAACAATTAAGTCATTTGGTAATTCAGTAACCATTTCAAACATCCATTCAATCAACACATTTCATGTTGGATCTCAGACATCCCGCAGAGTCATCCTATCCTTGGTACATCTCTTCTTCAGGCAGTCTGTAAAATATCAAGTCCTCAGGGCAACCACTTTAGTGGACTTACTTTCTGGTTCCAAGTTAATTTTAAAGACTCCTTAGACATTTTTGCTAAAAAGTTTTGACAAAACATCTCAATAATAGATATTCATACTAGTCACAAAGTTTACTTCTTTAATAACTACTCCATGTGGTAGAAAACAGCTGAACCCTCATGATTTTCATACAATCAATAACAGAGATATAAGGGGAATATCAAATTAGAAGCCCATGATTCACCTGAAACTTCAGAAAATTTGTGTTATACCAGGAGCCAAGATAGTGCAGTGATGTGTAAGTGCTTTCCTCTCCCCTTGTTGACCTTGAAAACCCAGAGAATATTTCCCCAGGAAAAATCCTGGAATAAGGGGATCAGTCAAAAGGGTAAACAACCTCTTAACTTGAGAGGCCAGGAAAATTGTTAAGGAGAGATCCTCTTGCTGTGGCTGAAGGGGACCAGTGCAGGATCAGAGCTGTCTCAGACAGCCTCATCTTAGCAAACCAGGAGGAGATTGTGAGCCCCAAGGGGATGGAGCCATAAGCACCAGCACCAGGAATCCAGGAGTGCCTTATCACAGTCTGAGGAATTGGGAACACAGTAGCACAGATAGGGGTTTACCAACTGCTGAGCCTTCCTGTAGGCTCTAGCTCTAGCTACAGAGCTCTAGCTCAGGAGAGGAGACCTCCTATGATCAGACCACCTCTGCCCCATACAACATGCAGTTAACTCCAGGGTAACTCCAGGGAAACTCAGAAAAACTTAACCTGGTCTCTGCTTTGGCACACAATCCAGGTCAGCACCAGGTAAGCTGCAGCATTCTAGCTTCTAGTTGAAAGAACTAGAGGCCACAACATACAAAGCTTCAAGTTCCAAACACAAGAACCATGGGACAGAGTGCCCTGTGCCCCAGAAGCAGGGATCCACTTTGAAAGCCAGGAAAAAGGCAATCATCATGAACAAGAAGCAAACCATAAAGAAAGGATTATAGAATCTTACTACAGAGACAAAGATAAAAACATGAATACAGAAGAGGTCAACATAGAGACTGTACTCCCACCTAAAACCTTAGAAGGGAATATGAACTGCTCTCAAGTCTAAAGAGAATTCTTGGAAGAGCTCAAGAAGGATATTAAAAGCCAAATTAGAGAGGTAGAAGAAAAAATGGCCAAAGATTTTAAAAATATGAAAAAACAATTCACTGAAGAGAATAGCTCCTTAAAAAGGAAAATTGGAGACCTCTGGGTCAGAATTCCCAGCAGAGAGGGTCCCAGATCCCTCAACCCACAAGCAACAAAGAAATCTCCAAAGGTCAGTGTGGGAAGGCTTTCCCAGATGGGAGAGAGGGGAATGGGGTTCCTCCAGCACTGGCTCCAGGTGGCAGCAGGGGTTCCTCCAGCACTGGCTCCAGGTGGCAGTAGCAGCAGGAGGTGGGTGGCTATGCAGAAGCAGCCTGGTCCATTGGCCAGGCAGCTCAGCTTAATGCCTCTGGCAGAATTGAACAGCTGATCCGAACCTCAGCCCTCAGTGGTGGCCCTGCCCCCACCCAAAGTCCCTGGGGGAGTTGAGCAGCTGATCTGAATATCAGCCTTGAGCATGGTACAGGGGAGAGGAGGAAAGTAGGATTCTCCTCTTGACAAAGGATTCAGAAGTCAAGTAACTGGCTGGGAAAATGCCCTAAAAAGAGGAAAAAAATAAGACCATCAGAGGTTAGTTTCTTGGTGAACAGGTGTCTCCTTCCATCTTTTTGGAGGAGGAAGAACAAGGCATACTGTCAGAGGAAGTCAAGGCCTCTGCCTCCAGTACCTCCAAAATGAATACAAAATGGGCTCAGGCCATAGAAGAGCTTGAAAAGCGTGTCAGCAGCCTGCTAAAGGAGAACCAAAAAAATGCTGAGGAAAATAACATCTTTAAAAAGAGGGTAACTCAACTGGAAAAGAGACCCAAAAAGTCAATGAGGAGAAGGAGGCTTTAAAAAGCAGAATTAGCCAAATGGAAAAGGAGGTTCAAAAGCTCACTGAAGAAAATAGTTCATTGAAAGACAGAATTGATTTCAGAGAAGCTAACGACTATAAGATAAACCAAGAAATTACAAAACAAAACCAAAAGAATTAAAAATGGAAGATAATGTAAAATATCTCATTGGAAAGACAACTGACCTGAAAAATAGATCCAGGAGAGACAATTTAAAAATTATGGGACTACCTGAAAGCCATGATCAAAAAAAGAGCTTAGATATTATCTTCCATGAAATTATCAAGGAAAACTGCCCTAATATTCTAGAACCAGAGGGAAAAATAAATATCGAAATGAATCCACAGATCACCTCCTGAAAGAGAACCAAAAAGAGAAATTCCTAGGAATATTGTGGCCAAATTCCAGAGTTCCCAGGTCAAAGAGAAAATAGAGAAATCATAAAAGACCTTCTAAAGCTAAACTGTTTACATTCCTACATGGAAAGATAATATTTGTAACTCTTGAGATTTTTCTCAGTATTTGGGTAGTTGGAGAGATTACACACACACACACACACACACACACACACACACACACACACACAGAGTGAGTATGGGTTGAGTTGAATCAGAAGAGATGATATCCATAAAAAAATAAAGTAAAAATTAAGGTGTGAGGGAGGAAAATATTGGGAGGAGAAAGGGAGAAATGGAATGAGACAGGTTCTAACTCATAAAAGAGATAAGAAAAATCTTTTTCCAATGGAGGAGAAAAGGGAGAAGGTGAGAGGGGAAAAGTAAAGCTTACTCTCTTCACATATGGCTTAAGGAGGGAATAACATGCTCACTAAATTTGGTATGAAAATCTATCTTACACTACAGGAAAGAATGGGAGGAGGGGACAAGTGGGATGAGGGGGAAAATGGGAGAAGGGAGGAACTAGAAGTAAACACTTTTGAGAAGGGACGTCAAATGAGAGAATAAAAAAATGGGGGGCACAGGCTAGGATAGAGGGCAATTTGGTTAGTATTACACAACATTATTATTATGGAAGTCTTTTGCAAAATGACACACATATAGTATGTATTGAATTGCTTGCCTTCTCAGTGAGGATGGGGAGGGAGGGAGGAAGGGAGAGAAGTTGGGATTCAAAGTATTAGAAACTAATGTTGAGAATTATGGTTGCATATAACTGGGAAATAAGAAACACAGGTAATGGGGTACAGAAATTTATCTTGCCCAACAAGAAAAGAGAAAATATGGGGACAAGGGAAGGGTGGGGTGTGATAGAAGGGAGAATATATTGAGGGAAGGGTAATCAGAATGCATGGTATTGGGGGTGGGAAGAGGGGAGAGATGAGGAGAAAAATTGGAACTCAAAATTTTGTGGAAATGAATGTTGAACTATAAAAATGAATAAATACAATAAAAAATTTTAAAAAAAGAAAATACGAATAGAGAAATAAAGACCAACAGACAGGGCTTCCAACTGTCTGACCATAAGCAATACCTACATCACAGATCAATAGACAGATCCAACTGTCTGATTTTTACGTACATACATAGTTACCAAAGAGAGAAGCACCAACATCTGGGTTTTCAAAACCAGGGGGTAGTGGGGTGCTCCTCAATGGCTTCCCAGAGTCTTATCTGGCCAATGAAACACTTCCAATGAGTAAGCCCCAAAGTAAAACCTCACCTCAGAGTATTTTTTCACTTTTCAGAGTAGGAGCACAGGACCCTCTGACCCAGTGCCTCAGGAGAAATTAACAAAAAGTATTGAAGCCTATTAATGGGCAGAGAAGATCTTAAATTCTTCCCCCCCACCCATCCTTACCCTTACATTAACATTGTACCCTCATAGCTCTAACTCCTACCACCCTGAAACTCAATGACAAAAGTAACATGGTAAAGCTCCATGTGATAGAAAGTGAAGTGAGTGAACTCAGGTTTTAATCCAAGCTCCATGATTTCTTAACTATGTGACCTTGGGTGAGTCAGATTCATCTTCTATAAATGAGAGGTTTGAACTACCTTATCTCTAAGGTGCTTTCCATCTCTATATCTTATCATGCTAAGTTAAACTCCACAACCTCTTTTCCAGGAGATTCACTTATATTGAGAAAAGTGCCCAATTTAAAACCTCCTTTGTCCAATGATATGTATATTTAATGTGTAAATTATAACTGATCTGAAATAAACCAGTTTTGAAGTCATCAAAAAACAAAAGGACAATTGGACAAATGGAAAGGAAGTACAAAATCTAACTTAAGCAAATAATTACTTTAAAGGAACAACTGGGCAAATGAAAAAGGAGATGCAAAATTTAACTGAAGGAAACAATCAATTAAAAATTAGAATTGGGCAAGTAAAAGCTAATGACTTTATGAGACATCAAGAAAAAGTCAAACAAAATGAAAAGGAATGAAAAAAGAAGGAAATGTAAGATATCTCATTGGTAAAACAACTGACGTGGAAAATAGATCCAGGAGAGAAAATATAAGAATTATTGGTCTGCTGGAAAGCCAGGATGTAAAAAAGAGCCAGGACAATATCTTTCAAGGAATCAAGGAAAATTGCCCTGAAGTCCTAGATCCAGAGAGCAAAATACTCATCAAAAGAATCCACCAATCACCTCCTGAAAGAGATAGCAAACTGAAAATGCCAAGGAATATTGTTGCTAAATTCCAGAACTATCAAGTTAAGAAGAATATACTGCAAGCAGTCAGAAAGAATCAATTCCAATATCGAGGAACTACAGTCAGGATCACACATGACTTTGTCGCTTCTACATTGAAAGACTGCAGGTATTGGAACATGATATTCAGTAGGCAAAGGAGCTTGGGCTGCAACCAAGAATCAATTAACCAGCAAAACTGAGCATATTTCAGGCAAGGAGATGTACATTCAATGAAAAAGGGGACTTCCAGATCTTCCTGACGAAAAGGCCAGAGCTCAATAGAAAATTCGATCTTCAAACATAGGTCCCAAGAGAGGCAAAAAAGGTAAAAAGAGAAAAAAAAACTTGTTATTCAACATGGTCCAACTGCTTGCATCCCTATAAGGGAAGGTGATACTTGTTCATATTGAGAATTGGATATTTATTATGATATTTAAAAGGGATTATATATATAGATAGAAGGAGTGGATATAAATTAAATGATGTGATGATAAAAAAATGTGATTTCAGTGTGAGAAGAGTTTGTAATGGGAGATGTGAAAAAGAGGAGGCAGAAAAAGGTAAATTACCTCACAGGAAGAGGCACAAAACCTTATTACAGTAGAAGGAAAGAGGGGAGGGAGATGAGCGCTGTTTGAGACTTACTGTCATCTGGTTTGGTTCAAGGAGGGAAAAATAAATTGCCCTATAGTTAGTAAAAGGGGAAAGAAAAGGGAGGGGAGGTAAAAAGGGAGGGAAGAAGTAATAAAGGAAAAGGGGAATAAAAGGGAGGGGGGTTGATAGAAGAGAAGGAACACTGAGTGAGGTGGTGGTCAAAAATTAAAACTATTGTAGAGGGGAAGGGAGAAGGGAGAACTAAAAGCATAAATGGGGAAAAATATCATGGAGGGAAAGACACAGATAGTAATCATAACTGTGAATGTGAATAGGATGAACTCCCATAAAATGGAGGCAGAATGGATTAAAAACCATAATCCAACAGTAAGTTGTTTACAAGAAACACATTTGAAACAGGATAATACACACAGGGTAAAGGTAAAAGGTTGGAGCAGAATATATTATGCTTCAGCTGATGTAAAAAAAGCAGGGGTAGTAATCCTAATCTCAGAAAAAGCAAAAGCTGAAATAGATCTAATCAAAAGAGATAAGAAAGGAAACTATATTCTACTAAAAGGCACCAAAGAAAATGTAGCAATATTGTTACTAAATATATATGCACTGAGTGATATAGCATCCAAATTCTTAGAGGAGAAGTTAAGGGAATTACAGAAAGAGACAGCAAAACTGTCTACCTCAACCTCCCCTTCCCTGAACTTGATAAATCTAACCTCAAAATAAACAAGAAAGAAGTTAAGGAGGTGAATAGAACTCTGGATAAGGTAGATATGATAGATCTCTGGAGAAAATTGAATGGGGTTAGAAAAGAATATACCTTTTTCTCAGAGGTACAATGCACATATACAAAAATTGACCATGTGCTAGGACATAAACTGAGGTTTTTATGCCCTAATATATGGTCAAGGGGAGGTTGAGGTCCCCTGGTAGACAGTTTTGCTGTCTATTTCTTTCCAAAAATTAATTGAAAACTATAAAATCTAATCCTAAAGAATGAGTGGATTATACAACAAATCATAGAAACAATCAATAGCTTCATTCAAGAGAATGACAATGCTGAAATAATCTACCAAAACTTATGCGATGTTGCAAAAGCAGTTTTTAGGGGAAGTTTTATATCATTGAACGCCGACAGGTATAAAATAGAGAAAGAGGAGATCAAGGAATTGGGCATACACCTGAAAAAAGCTAGAAAAAGAGCAAATTGAAAATCCCCAAGTAAATGTCAAAATAGAAATACTGAAAACAAAGGAGAGATTAACAAAACTGAAATTAAGAGAACTGTTGAACTAATACATAAAACTTAAGAGATGGTTTTATGCAACAACCAATAAAATTGATAAACCTTTGGTCAATTTGATTAAAAAAAGAAAGAAGAAAACCAAATTACCAATATCAAACATGAAAAGGTTGAACTCACCTTCAATGAGGAGGAAATTAAAACAGTAATTATAAATTGCTTTGCCCAACTGTATGTCCATAAATATGACAATCTAAGTGAGATGGATGAATATTCTAAAAAATACAAATTGCCCAGATAAACAGAAAAGGAAGTTAAATACTTAAAATTTAGGTTATAAATATCCCATGCTATTTCTATATTTAACTAAACTCTGTACCTAACATAAACATTGTTAACAATAGACTTAAGGGTTACTGTTAAATTGATAAAAGTAAAACATTTGACATTAAATATTTTAAATACCACAGAAATAAAACTCTTAAAACCTTCCAAATTATATATATATATATATATATATATATATATACACACACACACACACACACACACACACACACACATATATGTGTATGTATATGTATATTCATTTGATCATGTTTTCTCAACACATACTCATTTTTTTTTACTTTTCAATTTGTATTTTCATTGTTATGTATTGTAGAACTCTAAATTTAAATACCACTTAATTTAATTCCAAATCAATTCAATTCAGTTATTCAATTCCCTTCTACTCTTCCACACCCTCCCCCATAGAAGAAACAGAGACAGAAAAAGATTTAATATTCAAGTAAAAACATATATTACAGAGCACTTTTTATAAGAATATGACTTTTGATACACAAATTAATTAACATAAAAGTTACCAAGTTAATTTCAATTGTACCAAAAGACTTGGGATTGGATGTAAAGATATACTTAAGTAATCAATTTCAAAACAGTACATATCCAAGAACTTGTTGATAATAAAACATGCTTGTACCATAGGAAACAATAAGTGTTATTTCCACATTTAATAGGAATCTTAAATAAAAATGACTTTTCCATAGATGTAGTACAAATTATTTCATAAGTTTCTCTCCTCTGAGAGAACTGATCATAATAAAATTCGTTTTTTCAAGCCAAACTGAAGATTTCATTTTAATTATTAATAGAATAATAGCATGGTCCCATAAAATGTTGCATTAATACCTAATTATTCTTATAACATTTGGAAACATTTAAGGACTTTATTTTATACTGAATTATATATACCATAATAGACAGATGACTAGGCCAAATTCTGAGGTGTTCAGGACATATAAAGGACTATAATTCTAGCCTGAATAGCTCTGATCTTATAAACATGCATTTTATTTTAGTAGCAAATATATGTTCCAGCCTTAGTCTATGGGATAATGACTTAACATTGTGCTTGTATCTTTGTTTCACAAGCTTCTTTTACCTTTGTGTAATTATTACTATAACAGTCAGAAAGAAGGAGCTATTCCACAGACTCAGTCTTACACTTGACAATATAAATATTAGCAGGCATATGACAAGCCCAAGTACTAAGTTACTTGTTTCTTTGGGATATGGAATGAATACACATTTAGACTAAAATCAGTAAAATCTTACATATTTGCATTGTGCTCATACCTTCCAGTGACCACTTGCTCTGATTATAGAAATTTGCTATGAAAGGGGAAAAAAAAACAGGGACATGATGCTGTTCCAAGTGGTCCTTAATGATTCAATACTTATATGACAAGATAAAACATACTTAGCTCTGTTTGACATTAGGTAAGAGTCAGAGTTGATTACCAATCATTCAGTAACCATTCCACCTAATAGCCAGATTCAGGAATAGACAGACAGGTGAGAAACGTTCCTGTTCAAAAGCAAGTAACACAATGGACCAACTGAGCCACAAGAATCCTACCTTAGGTTATGCCAAGTTTGTCCTTTCGACTTTTTCCCGGATACAGATTCCTCTGCACAGCTTGTAGAATTTCTCTCAAATGCTGGATTACTAACTTAATGATCCTTTAGATAGTTATACCTGAATTAAAAACTCACAATATCATTTACAGACTCAAGAGCTTTTTTTCTCAAATGACAAGTCTCACTGATCACAGATTTGGACTAGATAGAGTTATTTTTAATCTCATGAAGTGGCAATAAGCAAAAAAAGTTTACCAGGGCTCAGACATACATGAGAGATTTCACTTAACATTCTTCACTTGTATTCCTTTTTATTTTCTTCTTCTTGAGCTTACACACATGCTACTCTAAGGATCAATCATGAGAAATCACTTCTACATTATATACAATCTTGTTAATTCTCAGCTAGCAAATTTCATTGTTTTGTAACTCCATAACCCATAACAACCTCTTTTCCCAGGACTGATGACCTTCCCCACACAAATGGTTTCCAGGAACATTGCAAGTTTAAACAATAAGGGGAATCTACAAGGTCTTTTCTTCGTACCATTTCTCACACAGTAATCAATTACCAATTTTCTCTTTTAAAATAGCTATGTAAATACTTGATAGGTTTTTAACATTATGACAATAATCCCAAATAACAACTTACAACTTTCAGAAGTGACAGTTAAGTAGTTTTAGCTGTATCTCTCTCTTAACTACAGGCAAAGATGAAAATTTCCCATTTCCTAACTTGCAGTTACAAAACATTATAAAACAGGGGTAAGAAGGGCTGTTAAAACACAACATTTTTCAAACAGTTTTTCTACCTTTAGTTGTTCAATTCATATTCTGTCATCCCAGTTATGAAAAACTGTTCCTCTAACAACACAATTGATACAACAGTTTACCAATTTTACCATATAAAAAAATTTAGAAACCTAACAATCCCATAAACAATAATATGTATTTGAGACTTGGAACAAACCCATTAACAAGCTGGTGACCTCAATTCAGTTGATGCATTTGCAAATTACCTTCCATAGAAAATCATTTTATCACTATTGGCACTATACACTGATTACATATAAAACTTGTATAAAGTCATCATGTGTGAAGCAATTTCAGCTAATTAAAGAAATAATAATAACAGCATTCATACATCACTTGCCCTATGCCAGGCATTGTGTTAAGTGCTTTACAATCATGTGATCCTCACAACAATCCAAGGAGGTGGGTGCTGTCATTATCCATTTAAAGAGTAGTAAACTGAGGTAAACCCACTTGTGGTAACTTTCTTCAAGTCAGTTAACAAAATTTCAGATCCATGCATTTGTCTTAATGTCAAATAGTATAATAAATTCTAATGCATCAAAAACATATTAGAAGAGATATGCTTCACTTAAAATAAGACGATAATAAATTCAATTATACCTGGATCTATCTTCCAAATGGTAATGAATCTCAATTCATAATTTTAATTAAGCATTTTTATATTTTACACAAAGGCCAGTTATTCCAACCATTTCATATTATGGGGTCCATTATTTCTACCCAATCCATTGCCAAAGATTATAAAAGTGGAAGTGTAATACTAGGTTTTCATCTACCCCAAAGACCACTCTTAAGAGCACATTTTAATTTAGTTCAAATCTGGGTTCTATAATCTCCAAAAGAACACATTGCTTATAAATTTACTCCTAGCTCTCCATAACTGTTTCTCTATATACTTCCAAATCAAATAGCAACTGTTTATTGCTACAGTTCCTAACAAGATAAGCACCTGAAGTTTCACACAGCCTTCCCACTTACAGCCAAAACTTTTTGAACCTTTTTCCATCAACATATTCAAACCATGTTAATGTGCTTAAAATGTTTGAAGCTGACGCAAGAGCACTTAAAGCAACTGTCCAGGGACAGGATGTGTCTCCAAATGTTACCTTCCATATTTTCCTTCCAGTCTTTATTTTTCTTTTTTCTCTTTTCAAATCTTCCAAAGCAATAATTCAGACTATACAACTTTCCTTTACTCAAATCCTACATTTCAACCATATTCAAAACTATATTCATTCTGCTGATTGTTTCCTACCCAACGACTTAAATCCTTACTTTCCCAGTTGTATAGCTATAGAGGGTGGTGGAAAGAACTTGACTACAGTTCATAAATGTGAAGGAAGAGAACAGAATCTTCTTAAAAACCTAGATTAGCTAACAAGACTCAAAGAGAGAACTTTACTGGCAAAATTCTTCCTCTTAAGCTCTGTGAACACAATTACAGATTTTGAGAGATACCTAAACACAGACACAGGAAAGACAAACAGACAGGTACAAAATGTTACTTCTTGCCTGCCTTGCTATGTATCTCCAGAGGGCCATGCTATTTGTCACATGAAAATATGTACAGTCTAAGAAATTTTTAAAATTGTACCTGTCTTACTTCTTGCATATTCTGACCTGACACTTCCTTTATCAATCATATCCCAAATAATTTTTGCTTTGCCGAGTTTTTCATCCTCTGTGTCTCTCCCATCCCCCTGATGAGTGTAGTCAGAAAAGGAGGGAGGGGGAAAGAAAGAATAACTGTCTCTGTTCTTAACCCAAGATACAGAGGCTATCTTGAGGTCTCGTTTAACAGCACTGAAAGTTCTCGTATTTGCCTGGGCTATAAATCTAGGAATTAAGTTTAGAATGTGCATTTCTCTCTAATTCTAGATATTTTAACCTTTTTTGTCAACTACCGGCAGGTTTTCAGGGCCATACAGCTGTATCATTAGGCCCATGGCAGTCCCTTTGGGTGAAGGGATAAAGCCATCTTTGGACACTTTTTTATCCATGGGGAACACACAAAGGCAAAAGCAACAACAGAGTCAAACATTTTGTATTCTTAATTCATACTCATATATGTTATTTATTATTTTTCAGTTAATCAAAATTACCAGGGCTCACCAGAGCCCTCTTTGACTGCACCTTGATCAGGCCACTCAGCCCTCCTCAGCCACTCCTCAGGCTAGCAATAGCTGTAAACAGAGACATAGCTCTCTTCAGCCAAGTCTTCCAGCTAGCAACAACCAAAATGTAGAGTGCAGTAGCCAATCCTATCCTAGATAAAATTACCATATCACCAGCCAGTGAAATTATTAAGACTAGATGTTTAAATCTGTTTCAGTTGGAATACCCTTCAAAAAACAAAAGGCCTTACCTTTCACCCCTTAACCGCAGACAACCCGATTTGTCTTGTAATAGGGAACTCAACCAAAACAGACAAGAGTCTAAGATATGAGTAGAGAAGTGAAACTCCCCAAACCAGAGATCTGATATAGGTAGGACACAAAGGGGCCCAATATTGGTACCCAGACTCTAGTCAGTCTGAGTCACTTTCTCTCATCATATCTCAGAACTGCACCATTTACTATTAACAAAAAACAATATCACAAGTCCATGAAACATACCTTGCAACTGGATTTATTATGAGAAAAGGCACATGTATGTAGAATCCAAGACAATTCTGAAGAACCTATGCTGAAAAATACTATCCATCTTCAGAGACAGTATCTTAATTCAGATTGAAGCATATTGTTTTTATAACTATCTATTTTTTCATGTTTTTCTTTCATCACATGAATAATGTGGAAATATGTTTTGCATGACTGCATATATATAACCTTTATCAAATTACTTGCCTATTCAATGATGTGGCAGGTGAAGGAAGGTAGAAAAAATTTGGAATTAAAAATTGTAAAACTATAAAAGTTAAAACCATTTTTACATGCAATTGAGAAAAATAAAATATAAAAGAAAAAAGAAAACCTATATCACCCCTTAAATTATAACTAACAGCTTCTTAAAATGGGAAAAATACTATGAGATGATTTAAATTCATTTACAGGATCAGTCAATTCATTCCAAAATCACCAATTATGGAATAATTACCAGTTTTTATCTGGTATTTATATTTTAAAATCTTTCAGCTTATGATAATTCAATTCCCCAGCTATGTTTTTCTCTGTTTTAAAACAGATATTACAAAACCTAATTGGTTCTTTTTGTGTGAGTCATTCCTGCCTCAGTTGGGAGTTCTCCCTTATACCATACTTTG
This sequence comes from Potorous gilbertii, assembly GCA_028658325.1. Classification (NCBI taxonomy): domain Eukaryota; kingdom Metazoa; phylum Chordata; class Mammalia; order Diprotodontia; family Potoroidae; genus Potorous; species Potorous gilbertii. Next base: position 42,389,538 of record CM053775.1, read on the forward strand.
AGGTGCTTCTCCCGAAAGGAGTTTCATTTGGCACATTATTTTTATTCTCTCTCTCTCTCTCTCTCTCTTCATATACATATATATGAATATATGTGTGTTTATACATATACACATGCATATTATATATATGTATATAATTCTTTTAAATATGACCAAGGAAATACATAAATAAAATATATATTATACATATAAATATACAAATACAATCTCTATAAATATAACCAACAAAAATCTGCAGACACACACTCATACAAAGATAATGCATGAGGTCTTCCCACTAGCTCTTAGTTTGAGACTTCAGCAGTAACTTTTGGATTTTACTTCTCCATCTTGGTTAAAGTATTTCTTCTGGTTGGAAAAGTGCAAAAGACTTTTTTACTGGCTCTATTTGCAATCGGGAGTAGGGCATTGGGGGGATATTTGTGGAGAAGGTCTTCAAAAATGCCCTGGCTCAGGTTTTAATCATTTCAGGAAACCTTCCTGAAGGACCATGAAGCTTGATTGAACAGCCTTGCCACAGATCTGGTGCTCAAGTTTATGAATCTAATCAGGATTCAAGAGTCCCTAGAAGGAATCCCTTTTTGACTATTCAAAATGTCAAAAAACTAGATGCCAGTTTTTTAACACCAGAACTGGGGGTCACTTAATGGCTAAGGAAAAATCCATGGCTTATATTAGTGCTCTTGGTACAAAATGAAATCTCCTGGGAGGACAAAGAATTCTCCAATGAGCCTTGCTTTCTACAATGGAGTTGCCATATTTGCCCAGCATAGGGGTGGCTGCCAAAACGTTTGGTATTTTGTCTGAGGACCCAGTTTATAAGTTAATAGAGGGAACTATTAGGGCTAAAACCTGGAGAACATCTCTATCTCTTTGTCTCTGTCTCTGTCTCTCTCTCCCTAAATGAATTCAAGAAGCATTCTCACTAAGTACCATTGATGAGAATAAAAATAAGCATGCCACTATTACCACATCCACAAAGTTGATCAGACCAGAAGGGGAAAAAGCACCTTCCTTTACATTCACTCATACACACACACACACATATATATATATATACATAAAAAGAATAATCCCTTTTATTATAATAGTGGGATAGAAATCAATTTTCTATCCTTTTGGTTATTCCCCAACCCAGCTAGGAGGCCAAGTTAATACTTCAATAAGCCCCTTCAATTTTCCAAGCTTTGAAGGACACCAAGGGTGATATATGATGTCATACCCTGGCTAGAAAGATAAGACTTTTCTCAATTCTTCAGTCTTGGGATAACAACAAAAAGGGTGGACACTCTCTGGTTCCACCTGATTTAGGGGGTCAGATGTAAATCTCAAATTAAAAAACTCCTTCAAGGGGATGGTAGATTATCTTCCCCATCCTATTTGGAAAGATGTTCCTTGAAAAGAACAAAATTCCCTTCAAAGGATTGTCCACAGGGATTATACTTGGCTTTTCATTGCCAATTATTTCCAAATATATACACAAAGTTGCCATTTTTAATGCAATATTATTCCTAGGGGTAAGTGTGTGGGGTAAGGAGCCATGATGGAGGAGAGAAGCCAGGAAGGCTTCCTGAACAAACTGAGTTTTCCTCAGAAATAAAGTTAAATCAAGCCTCTAAAAGAATTCTGAAGCAAGACAATTCACAAAAAGACAGAGTGAAACAATTTTCCAGCCCAAGAGGGACTGGACTTTAAGAAAGGTCTGTCTCACTTGGGAGAATCCAGTGCAGATATTGTCTGGGCAAGTCATCAGGAGGCTCTTAGCCACAACATAGATCAACACCCAAGACCTTATGGTCCTGGCTCAGCAGGCCAGCTGTGAAGTCTCCAGCCTCAGCACAGAAGAGAAATTGCCAGCCCCAGAAATCAGCCAACAGGCATGACTAGTCCAGGCCCAACACAGTAGGCTAGCTTTCAGCTCCTCAGGCCCTGGAGCAGAAAGCCAGTGAACAGGCCCCTGGTCCCCAACACAAGAAGCTTGGGACAGTGTCCTCCTGGCCCCAGGAGTAGAGCTCAACTTTTAAAAATGAGCAAAAAACAGGGGAAAAAAAAGGTCTGAGCACTGAAAACTGATACAGTGACCGGGAAGATCCAGACACAAACTCATAAGAGGACTACAATGTCTTAATACCTACATATGAAACCTCAAAGGGGAATACATATTGGTCTCAAGTCCCAAAAGCCTTGTTGGAAGAGCACAAAGAGGATTTTAAAAAGTTAATTTATTTATTTCTAGTTTTCAACATTCACTTCCATAAGTTTTCAATTTTCTCCCCCTCCTTCCCTTTCCTCCTCTCCAACACAGCATGTAATCTGCTATAGGCTCTCTATAAACATTCTTATTAAATATGTTTCCACATTAGTCATGTTTCATAGAAGAATTAGAATGAATGGGAGGAACCATGAGAAAGAAAAAGCAAAACAAAACAAAAAAAAGAAAACAGCCTACTTTGATCTGCTTTCAAACTTCAAATTTCTTTCTCTGGATGTGGATAGTATTTTCCATCATGAATCTTCTGGAATTGTTTTAGGTCTTTGAATTGCTGAGAGGAGCTAAGTCTACCAAAGCTAGTCATCACACACCATGGCTGTTACGGTGTACAATATTTTCCTGTTTCTGCTCACTTCCCTCAGCATGAACTTATGTAAGTCTTTCCAGATTTTTCTGAAGTCCACCTGTTCTTATTTCTTATAGCACAATAGTGTTCCATTATATTCATATACCACAACTTGTTCAGTCATTCCCCAGTTGATGAGCATTCCCTTAACCTCCAGTTCTTAGCTACCTCAAAAGGAGCTGCTATAAATATTTTTATACGTGTGGGTCATTTTCCCATTTTTACGATCGCTTTGGGATACAGCACTAGAAGTGGTCTTGCTAAGTCAAAGGGTATGTACATTTTTATAGCCCTTTGGGCATAGTTCCACATTGCTCTCCTGAATGGTTGGATAAGTTCACAACTCAACCAACAATGAATTAGTATTCCAATTTTCCCAACATCTTCTCCAACATTTATTATTTTCCTGTTTTGTCATATTAGCCAATCTGATAGGTGTGATGTGGTACCTCAGAGTTGTTTGTATGTGCATTTCTCTAACCAATAGTGATTTAGAGCATTTTTTCATATAACTATAGATAGCTTTAATTTTTTCTTCTGAAAACCACCTGTTCATATCCTTTGACCATTATCAATTGGGGAATGACATACATTCTTATAAATTTGACTTAGTTCTTTATATATTTTAGAAATGAGGCCTTTATCAGAGATACTGGTTGTAAGTCAAAGAGGATTTAAAAATCAAAAGAAAGGGAAAAGAAAAATTGGGAAAGGACATGAGAGGTATGCAAGAAAGAGAGTCAACAGGTAAAAATGGACAAAATTGACTGAAGAAAACAATTCCTTAAAAAATGAAGTTGTCTAAATTGGAAAAAACATCTCCTCAGGAAAACAACTCCTTTAAAAGTAGAATTGATCAAATGGAAAAGGAGGTACAAAAGCTAACTGAAGAAAAAGGTTCCTTAAAAATTAGAATTGGTTAAGTGGGAGCTAATGACTCTATGAGACATCAAGAATCAGTCAAATAAAATAAACACAGTTTTACACAGTAACAACATTATGTGATGATCAACTATTACAGACTTAGTTCTTCTGAGCAATACAACAATTTAAGACGATTCCAAAAGACTCAGGTTGGGAAATGCTATCCATATCCAGAGAAGGAATGTAGAGCACAGCATACTATTTTCAATTTTTCTTGTTATTTTATGTTTGTTATATTCTAGTGCTTTTCCATTTCATTCCAATTTTCCTTTCACAACATGACTAATGTGGAAATATGATTAATATTATTGTACATGTACAACCTATGTCAAATTATTTGCTATCTTAAGAAGGGGGAGGGGCAGGAAGGGAGAGAAATTTGGAACTTGAAATCTTATAAAAGTGAATGTTGAAAATTATCTTTACATGTAATTAGAAAAAATATAAAATACTACTGAGAAAAAAAGATAACCCCAAAACAACAAAAAATACAATATCATTCCCAACAGAGTTCTTACCTCCTTACCTGGAAAAAATCTTGGGTTTTCAGGGGAAAAGTTAGTTCATAGACACAAATCCTTACCAGAAAATTCTCCCTTTGTGGAAAATTACACAAAGGCCCAAAGAAGAGAGGGGTTCTGCTAAGGAGCCTAGAGTACCTGTTCTTCACCCCAAAACCCCAGATGAGCTCCCAAAACCATGGTGAGGGAAATTTCAACAAGGAACTGCTGAGACATAGTTTTCTCCAGTGCAAGGTAACATTTTATTAACATTAACACATAGACTGTTACTCATGTTGGCCATCTCAGCCAAAAGACCAGGGATTAAACACAAAGGCTCCCAAATTTATTCTACCTGCCACCCCCTTTTCAAAAAAAAAATTACTCAACAGCCCCCCTGGAAATCTATTTTTTGTCCCCTTATTTTTATTCAATGCCCCCCAATTGCACCTGAGCCTACTACCACCCCACTGGATCATTCCATTTCAGAGACCCCCAGGGGCTGATATTGCCCACTTTGGGAACCTCTGAACTAGAGCATGATCAATTTATTAGCTAGGTTAGCAGTAGCCAATAAGTTGGATAAATGGCCTCTCTCAGTTACCAAAGATCCCAAGTGAAGGCCCACAGAGTCATTAAACCTCAGTGTGTTTTTCTTCTGGATCGTACATCATTTGAACCTCCCCTGGCAAAGGTAAGACAATTCAGACTGATAAACATTTCAATAAGGAAGTGGGTTAAGAGGTACCTCAGCTCCTACCTTTTACTTCTTCATTGGAAGACTGGAATAATGCTGAGCTGATTGGATGAGTCTGCAGCTGAGGAAAGTGGTTGACCCTCAGGTATGGCTGATCATGCCCCTCTGTGGCAATTAAACAATTGCTTAATGGGCATCAGATGCCTACAATGATCTTGGCTAGAAAATCATAATCAAAGGTTACTTCCACATCCTTTCCCTCTCCTTATGGCCCAGCTCAGGCTGATTCTTGTCTATTTGTAAATAAAAGCAAGGGTCTCAAATTAACAAACAAGTGCCTGGAGGGGCTAGGAGCTGAACCACACGTACAATTCAGACCCAGAAAGAGTGTCTTTTCAGGTAGAGGGTTTGACAAAATGGGGATTATGCTGGATTACATAGTAATATTGGGGGGTTTTTTTGAGTGTGAATCAATGAGTGCCATGTAATTCTCATAGTAACCTGGTCTTTATTTGTTTCAATTTCACTCCTTTCCTCTTTTCATGCAGAATAGTATTTCCCAAACTTCTATTTACCAGGCTATAGGAATAGGCCTTTCATGAAAAATGGTAGATGATAGCCATGTTTTCCCCTCCATCTGGTAAAATATTAAAGATGAAATTACATATGAGCCATAAATGTTTTGTGTAGCTGTCTTTCTTTTCTCTTACTTTTTTATTTTTTAAAAAATTTTAAACATTTTTATTTAAAGTTTAGAGTTTCAAATTCTATCACTTCCTCACCTCTCCCTCTCCCTTAGTAAACAAGTAGATATAGGTTATACATGCGCAATTATGTAAAACCTTTCCCTATTAGTCATTTTGCACAAGAAGACTCAAATAAAAAGGAAAAAAGAAAGAAAGAAAGTGAAAAATATCATGTTTCAGTCTACATTCAGTTAATATCAGTTCTTTCTTTGGAGACAGATAGTATGCT
>CM053775.1:42395751-42423165 GCA_028658325.1 Potorous gilbertii
TACCACAAAAAGAGCTGCTATAAGTATTTTTGTATAAGTAGGTAATTTTCTCTTTTTTTGATGTCTCTGAGATATAGACCTAGCAGTGATATTGCTAGATCAAAGGGGTATGCATAGTTTTATATCCCTTAGGGCATAGTTCCAAATTGCTCTCCAGAATGGGTATATCAGTTCATAACTCCACCAACGATGTATTAGTGTTCCAGTTTTCCCACATCCCCTACAATATCTAACATTTTTGTTTTCAGTCATATGAACACTTTAATATGTGTGAGGTGATACCTCAGAGTTATTTTAATTTGTATTTCTTTGATCAGTAGTAATTTGGAGCATTTTTTTCACATGACTATTTTACATATACACACACACATACTGAAAATCTTTTAATATAAATTTTGAACTTTAATAAGGACAATCAATCAGACTACTTTGCTTTGTTCTAAAAATGCCCTTTTTTGTGTCAGCAACTTCAAAGACATGTTTATGACAGGATGCATGCAACCAGAGTGGTGGAATTTTTTTCTTCTCTTGTGTCACAGAGACATATGCTATATGGAGGAAATTCACACATCCTGGAGTCATAAATTCCAACTGACACTACTTTGTTAATTGTCTTGTCTCACTGAATATGCAACTTATTCAACTAAAAAAGTTCCTTTCTCATGATAAAGTGTATTTGAATCTGGTCATTTTTCCATCAGGCAGTCAGAAGTTTCTTCTGGCTCTATGATCAGGTAACTGCTAGCTTTAAGGGAATAAACTGCATGCATGTAGCCTGTTTGCCTTTTTCTTAACTAAACTTTCAGGTCAACAATTATGGTGCCATGATGTGGATTGGAACTGATGGAATTGGATGGAACAGGTCCCCACCTCACCAAAGCCAAAGACTTAGGCACTTCAGGATTCTTTTTTTCCTGAAGTCTTAAGCCTTCACAGGGTCGAGTAAGTCCTCCTATTCCCAGCTTCCAAAGGACTCCCGCTAGTTTGGTTGAAGTCTGAAATTTCCCTTTAAGGCTAGCTCAGGGGAAAGGGATCAAGTCTGTAGTCAAACGCTCTGTATAGATCCCTTGTACTGATCAATCTCAGGAAAAAATGAACACAAGTATTGCTAAGTACTAGTGTCAATTAACTAAAGATAGCCCTAAATTATGTTGGCCACCATGGGGCTCTTTTGAACTGGTCATTGTTACTTTATCTTGAAATTAAGTTTAAAGGCTAACAAAACATCTAGCCAGCAATGGGAATGTTTTCATCTTGGCCTTGCAGAAATGGCTAATGGAGAACAAAAGGCAGGAGCCTCTACTCTTAAGACTCCCAAAGCTGCTTCAGCACCACCCCTGATATTGGCTAATTCTCTTTGTCCTACTCTCCCCTTTTTCCCAACAACTCCATCCCCTCTTTCTCCTCCAAACTCTGCTCCTCCTCCACACTATTCCTTTGATTCCTCCCTCTCCCCTTTCTCTTAAGAATTTCCTGCAAATTATAGCTGAGCTGGCCTCCCAGCTTGCCAAAACTAGAAACACAAACTGAGGAGGACTTTAAAGCCAAAAGGGGGTTTCGAACAGCTCCCATTCCAAACTCACACCCCACCCCTAATGTGGTAAGGGAACATAAACCTTATATTTATCACTATTATAAGAAACCAGGGCATTGGAAATCTGAATGCAGGACCCATCTCAAGGTTATAGAAAGTCAGAAACTTCGGGGGCACCAAGGCTCCCCACCTCCAACGACCATAGGGATGCTTTGAGAAAAGGTTGCAGGATCCACCCTTATTCTGTAAGGTCTTGAATACTTGCAACCCCCTTTCCTCAGAATAATAATAGCAATTCATGACGGGGATTTCTAACAAGCTTCTGATTCCCTCTCTCTCTTCTTAAATGTGAGCTCTGTTTGTATTTGTCCTGTTGTTAATTGTCAATTTGTCCATGTATGTCTCTGTCTGTATCATGTGTGCTGTGAATGAATCTTGTAAGATTTAAAATGCAAGCAGTCAGAGACTTTTAAGGGCTGCAGCTAGGGAAACAAACAAACAAAATGTTAAGATTTTTCCTTGTTGTTCCAGTCTGGTCAACCTGGAATTACAATGGAAAGTTAGATCATCTTAGGTAAAATCATTTTTAGCAAATTTGTAGGTTGTGAGATTAATCATTAAAAAGTTTGGGAAGGGATCATTTGAAATTACTGGGAAAGAATTCCTGACTGTGGGTAGCTCCAGGAGCTCACCTTAACATCCCCTCCCAAACCTGATCACTTAACATTCCCCACTCCCTCTTAGAGTTAAGAGAGTATCTCAGAATGGGGATTTTTAACAGCTAGCAGGGTTCATGTTAACCCCTCTCATCCCAGATCTAATTATAGAGGGAAGAATGTAGAAGAAGTGGAGAGGTATCAATTCACAGACTGACAGTGATTCTAACAGTCCTGTGCCCTCGGGCACCTGGTAGCCCACCCTTCTAGGTAAAGTTTGGAAATGTCACCTAGGTCCTATACATTCTGCCCACCCTGTCCCAGCAGCTGCAAACCAACTCAGGCTTAGTAAATTCTGCAGCCACGGGAGAAGGGATAGGTGGATGGATCAGGCCTGTGGTAAACATTCCCTAAGCCCTGCCTACAAGAATCATCACCACTGGGACACCAGTTTCTGTGCTTTTGGTAAACTTCATTTCTCTGTTCCAGTTGAAAAAATGTATTTTATCTGTTTGACCTGTTTTCTGATTTGTAAAGGTAAAAATAATGGTGGTTTAGTTTTCTTCTAATATTTTGTGAATTTGTGTTACTTTATACTAACTTAGTTTTAATGAATTCCAATTTTAAAGGTTTAGTTTTGCTTTAAGGAGGAAGACATATCTATCATTTTAAAAGTTTCCAACTAATTTTCTTCATAAAAGTTTAGTGAACATCAGAATAAATTTTAAACTGTTTTTAAAGAAGAGGAAATACTTTTAGAAGAAATATTTTGAAAAATCTTTTCTGATTTTTTTTTTAGAAGGCCCACTAAAATTTCAAAATAATTTATAGCTAAATTAGGCTGTAAAGCAGAAGAAGTCTTGCTGTTTTGATCTAAATTTGTAGTCATTCCATGGCCTAAGCAAGAGTAAAAATTTGCATATGAACTTATATGTAAAAGATTTAATTCCTGAAGTATTTTATTTTTCCAGAGTGAGTATAATTAATGAAGAATAACAAATACATAATTCCATCAACCTGTAAGGTTAGCAATTAACCTCTTTTCCTTTACTTAAAATGGAATTCCAGTACAATTACAGTAGTAAAAAGTAATAACTTATGAGTTATCTTGTCTTATGGTTAAAATGTATAGGAAAGCTGAATAATTGGAGAAATAGAATAAATTCTTCCCTGAGGCAGTCAGAAGTTTCTTCTGGCTCCATGATCATGCAACTTTAAGGGTAACGCTGTATGCATTTAACCTGTTTGCCTTTTTCTTAACCAAATTTTCAGGTTGACAATACATATATATGTATTATGCGTATAAGATAGCCTTGGTTTCTTTGTCTGAAAACTGCCTGCTCATATCCTCTGACCATTTATCAACTGGAGAATGACTTGTATTTTTATAAATTTGACTCAGTTCTCTATATATTTAAGAAATGAGGCTTTTATCAGGGATGCTTGTTGCAAACTTTTCCCCCAGTTTTCTTTCTTTCTTATAATTTTCATTGCATTGGTTTCATCTGTGCAAAATCTTTTTAATTATATATAGTCAAAATGATCCAGTTTACATTTTGTAATGGTCTCAGTGTCTTCTTTGGTCCTAAATTCTTCCCTTATATATAAATATGACAGATAAACTATTTCGTGCTCTCTTAATTTGTTTATGGTATCACCCTTTACGATAATATTGGATAATATGTAATGTAGCATAATATTAATTTTCCTCATCCTGAATGAAGCAGAATCTTTCTTGAATCTAAAACTAGCAGAGCAAATGGTAGGAAATGGAGAGTTGGTAATTCTGAACCCTCTAAGAATGGAGGCATTGAAAGAAGTTCTATTGTTGTTTGTTTGTTTGTTTTGCTCCAATTCTGATTAACAGCTGAGGGAGAAAGAGGCAACTAAGGACACTTAAGATTTGTCAAGTGCCCACACTCCAGGACTCTGAGATTTCTGGTCCTGATTTTCTTTTGAAAGAAGCATGATATGTCTGAAGTGGAAATTAATGGCTAATTTGATAGTCTAAGCCTCTGCCCTGCTTTTTGTATTTTTAATAATATTTTCCCCCAATTATAAGCAAAAACAATGTTTTTAACATTCTTTTTTTTAAACTGAGTTCCAAATTCTCTCCCTTTCTCCCTGGTGAGTTTATCCTGGAGGCACCTAGGGATGTCCTGGATTCCAAATCAAACAGCAATTGGCAGAAAAGGAAGGGCTAGAAACTCTGAGTCTTTCATAAAGCAAGACTTTAGAACAAGTTTTTAAAAGCTAAAAACAAGGGGATCTTTTTAGCTTTTAAGAAACAAGTTTTATTTAAGCTTTTAAAAAATTAAGCAAAAGAGTTAAAAAGATATTATTTTGTGTTTACAATAGAAGTGGGGGGAATCATAACTTAAGAATGTTAGATTTGGGAGTTTTGCTTTCTTATCAAATCTATGTCTAATAAGAAACAACATTTAAAACTCAAAGACATACACAGAATAAAAATGGGGCCATGGGAAACACTTGTATTATGCATCAAATAAATCCTAAAATACAAAAGTATCAACCATGATGTCCACCAATACAAAAACAAACATAAAAAATAAAAAAGGTATGAACAAGGAAAGTGTATTTTGCTGAAAGGAACCATAGGCAACAAACCAAAATAAATGATACAGTTATATGCTTAATTGCCTTAACGTCCAAATTCATAAGGAAAATATTAACTAAGCTACTAGAAAAAAAAAGTGTTACCTGAATGCCCCTCTCCTGGTTTTCAATAAATGAAAGAAAAAATAAGTAACAGAATAAATTGCTAGGGAAACCAAAGCAAAAAGACTTATAGCATCTTCTAAAAATGACTGCAAAAGAATTGAAATATTTTTCAGGATCATGTGAATTTTTTAAAAAATTTAGCAAGTGTTAGGGAACAGAGATATTGCAAACAAATGTAAAAATGAAGATTTTAAAATAATTATTAATTTAATTAAATTAATTTAATTAATTTTAATAAGATTTTTAATAATTTACAGACTATTCACAATAAAAACAGTGACTGGTTTAGGAAGCAGAAACAAAAGCACAGAGGCAAATGGAAAGTGATCATGAAATCCTAAACAATGAGTGGGTTGATGAAAAGAATCATAGAGACAAACCTGTAAAAAATGATAATAATTAAAACAATATATGAAAATGTCTAGTATGCATCAAAAACACTTCTTTTAGGAGAAAAAAATAACTATCTCCCTATGAAAATAAATTCACAAAATATGGAAAGAGAGGATTAAAGAACTGAATACGCATTTGAAAAATTAAAAAGCCAACAAATAAACAAATCTAAAAAAGCAAAACTGAGGAGAAATTTAAAACTAGAGGAGAAATAGACAAAGTAGAAACAAAAATGTTAGAAATGATAAATGAAACTAAAAACTGGTTCTTTGAAAAGGCTAAAAAAATTAATCAAATTTAATAAAAATGAATAAACCTTTATCAATTAACTTTTAGGCATCAAATCCACAAATTAGGAAGGAATTAAAAGATTTTACAACAAAATCATAAGAAATTTAAAAATTAAAACTTATTATGCACATTTATGCTAACAGAATAGAAGAAAAAAGAAATAGAGGAATACTTTAAAATATTTAATACTTATCAGAAGATCAAACAGAATTCTTAAATAATCAAACCACTGAAAAGTAACTAAAGCTAGCTCTAAAGGAAGTACCAAAGGCAGGGAGGAGGGAACAATTCCTAGTGCTTAGAGTTTCACAGGAGAATTCTAGCAAATTTTCAAAGAACAATTAGTGCCCCAAACATACATATTCCCACAAACTGAGAAAGTGCCCTATGCTAGAATCCTTTAATGAGAAAAATATGGCCCAAATACCTAAACCAGAAAAGAATAAAACACAGGCCATCTAGAGACAAATTCCCTTGTTGAATAATGATTCAAAAATTTTTAAATAAAAACCTGTCAAACAACCTATGGCAATGTATCTAAGAAATTATTCATTATGACTAAGTTGGATTTATTTCAGCAAAGAAATGATGATTCATAATTAGAAAAACATACAAAACCACATGACCATCTCAAGAGTTTTGGGAAAAGTCTTTGACAAAGTACAATGCCCATTGATATTAAAAACCATACAAAGTATAAGCTTAGCAAGTTTTTAAATGCCCTAAAAATTACCTATTTAAAACTAAAAACAAATATCATATACAATAGAGATACCCTAGAACATTTTCTTACTGACAGGAGCAAAGCAAGGATGCTTGCTTTCCCCATTTCATAGAGTGAAACAATTTCATTAAGGTTTTAGAATACAAAATAAACCCACACAAAACAGCTTCATTTCTATATTTTGCACCCCTCCACCCAAAATAAGTAGGAAAAGCTAGAAAGAAACTTCCATTTAAAATAACAATTCAATATAAAATACTTGGGAGTCTATCTGCAAGACAAACCCAGGAACTATATGGACATAATTAAAAAACACTTTTCACATAAAGACAAATCTAAACAATTGCAGAAATATTAATTGCTCATGTATAGGCCAAGTCAATATAATAAAAATGGCAATTGTACCTAAATTTATTTAGTTATTTAGTGTCATATCAATCAAACTACCAAAGAATTATTTTATAGAGCTAGAAAAAAATATTATCAAAATTCATCTGGAAGAAAAAGAGGTCAAGAATATCAAGGAAAACAAGGAAAAAATGTGGGTTGCCAAGCAGTGCCAAATTTCAAACTATGTTACAAAGCAGTTACCATCAAAACAATTTGGTAATAGCTAAGAAATAGGGTGGTGGGTCAGCTGAATAGATGAAGTACACAATGCACAGTAGTAAATGACCATGGTAACCTAGTGTTTGAACAATCCAAAGAATTAAACTTTGGAGGCAAAAACTCAGTATCTGAAAAAAATTGCTGGGAAAACTGCAGAGCAGTTTGGCAGAAACAAGGCGGAGACCATCTCACACTGCATACCAAGATAGCATCAAAATGGATTTAGAAAAATTAGAGGAGCATGGAAAAATTCACCTATCAGATCTATGGAGAAGGAAACTCATAAAAATACAAACCATTTCCCAACTATTATAAACAAGTAGTATTTCGAAAAAAATCAAAGCTATCACTAGGTCTAGGGGAAAAATGCTTTAAATCACTCTAGCTCACTTCCAGAGAGAGAACTGATCAACTCTGAATACAGATTGAAGCATATTTTTCATTTTCTTTATTTATGTTGCTTCTTATTTTGTGATACAGCTAATATGAAAAAATATATCTTGGATATCATATTGCTTGTCTTCTCAATGAGTCGGAGAGAGGATGGAAGGAGGGAGTGTATTTAGAACTTAAAATAAAAAATAAAAATTAATTTTTTTTAGTTCAGCAAAAAGGTGATTTCTCTCAAACATTTAAACAACAGTTAATTCCAATACTACATAAACTATTTGGAAAATAAAAGATAAAGAGGTTCTACAAAATCCCTTCTATGACACAAATATGGTCTTGATAACTAAAAATGGGAGTCAAAATGAGAAAGGTATAGATCAATTTTTATAATGATTATTCATAAGAAAACTTTCAATAAAATGTTGGCAAAGAGACTACAGTAATATATGCTATGATCAACTTGCATTTATACCAGGAATGGAGATCTAGTTCAACACAAGGAAAACTACAAATATAACTGACCAGATTAATAGCAAACTCATAAAATAATGATTATTTCCATATATACAGAAGATTTTGATAAAATACAATACTATTTTCTGTTTTCAAAAAAACAAAAAGTATAGGAATAATTGGAGATTTGTTTAAAATGATAAGAAGAATATCTAAAACTAAGAGCAAGTAGTATCTTTAATGGAGAATAGTCAGAAACCTTTCCAATAAGATCAGGGCTGAAACAGGGATATCCAGCATTTCTTATATAATCAATAATACCTCAGGCAGGCTGGCTCTCTGAGGGAGGTACAACTACCCATCATTTTGCATTTTTTCAACTGTTCTTTCCAAGAGTCTCAGGGTTTTCTTAAAGACTTATATCATCGTTAAAACCAAAAGAGACACAGGTACCATAGTGGCATTTACTTCATTTAATTCCTACCATGATGCTAGATTTACTTTGTCCACTAGGTACAAATCTGATGCTATAATGAGCATAGCATCATGAGATGAATTCATTGTGTGGGACCCCCTAGGGATTCTGAGGTCAAGGTAGATGTCCTCTGTCATTAGAAAAATTCTGAGATTTTTTCATCCTGAAACTGGAGGGGAATACCACTTTTTTTGTTATCAAGAATTATATGCATTTTGTTCCATTAAAATACAGCTCTGTCCATGTGGCAACATTGTTCACATTCTGTAGTGTTTTTAAAAGAATCTGAGGTGTTATCAACTATGGCCAAGAGCACACATTTATAGATTATGGAGAAATGAGAGAAGCAAGGGGAAAAATTACCTTTCACATCCACAGATAAAGGAAGAGGTTATGAGCAAACAAGGTATGCTGATGATCATAGAAAATAAAATGAACAATTTTGTTGTATAAAATTGAAAGAACTTTTGCACAAAGACATCTTGTACAATTGCATGTGTTCATCCTTTGTTGCAGAAGAAGACCATGCCATCAGAGAAATAATGACATGACTTGCACTTGACTGTGTTTTGAGTGAGGGAGGACTGTGTAGGTCACCAGCCTCACTTCCAAAGCCATCTGAATCCAGGGACAAGATATTCATCAGGATGACTGGAGATGACCCAGGATGAGGCAGTTGGGGTTAAGTGACTTGCCCAAGGTCACACAGGTAGTGAGTGTCAAGTGTCTAAGGTGAGATTTGAACTCAGGTCCTCCTGACTCCTGCACTGGTGCTCTATTCACTGCACTGCCTAGCTGCCCCTCTTGTACAATTAAAATTGGAAGGAAAACAGGTCAGTGGGGGAAAATTTGAAGTACATTTGTCTGCTAATATATGTATATATGGAATAGCTTCTAATTTATCAGACTAAGAGCCATGCACCAATAGATAAATGGTCAAAGGCTATGAAGAGGTAGGCTTCAAAGGAAGAAATCACAGCACTCAACAACCACAGGATGAAATGTTCCAAGTTGCTAATAATTAGAGAAATGCAAATTAAAGCAACTCTGAGATTCCATTTCTCCTCCATTAAACTGGCTGACAAAAATGAAAAATGAAACCACATCCACACTCACACATACCCCATACCACACCCACACCAGCTTTCTTTTGTATGTTATCTTCCTCTACTAGAATGTAAATCCCTTGAGACAGGGACTTTTTTTTGGTATGTGTATCACAGGCACATAGTAGGTACTTTATAAATGTTTGCTGATTATTAATGAACAAAATGACAAATGCTGCAGAAGCTACAGGAAAATAGGCACACAGAAATCATTGCTAGTAGATATGCAAATTGCTCATACACACTGGGAAGCAAGTCATAATTGTATCCCCAAAGTTACTAAATTGTGGCCCATCTGTACCACCACTGGGCTTCAACCACATGAGGAGCAAAGGAAAAGGAAAAGAACCCATACATATGAAAATATTTATAGGAGAGTTTTTTGAAGTAACCCCAAACTGGAAACCAAGGGGATGTCCAACTATGCTGAAATAACTGAATAAACTGTGGTCTATGATTATAATGGCAGCTAATATTTTCTTGTGCCATAAGAAATTAGCAGTGTCAGAGGAAACTGGGAAGCATTCTTATTGATTGAAGTGAGCAGAACTGGAACAAATTACACAATGACAACCATATATGGAGAAAAAAAAGTTTAAAAGCTTTTAGAGACCTAATTAATGCAGTCCAGAGGGCTATGGATGAATCATACCACCCACGACCTGCAAGAGTGGTGAGGGACTGAAATTCTAAAATGACACCTGCCTATTTGGACAAGGTCAAGATGGGAATCAGTTTTGCTAGAATGTGCATGTTTATTGTGAAGGTTTTGTTACTGGGAGAAAGTAATAATAAAAGCTTGTAAAAAATAAATTTTAAAAGCCTTTTTTCTTTTTTTTTTATTAGATTTTGTTTCTTTTTTTCAATTCATTTATTTATTTATTTTAAATGTTCTACAATCACTTCCTTAAAATTAAGATTTTATCCCCCCCACACCTTCCCCCCACTACCCCCCCTCCCTCCCCATGACAGCATACAACTCCGTATAGGTTCTACATATACTTTCCTATTGAGCACATTTTCACTATAGTCATGCTAAATAAAATAAGTACTCTTCCCAGTCCAATTAAATTGGTTGGATGTCCTATATACGAATTATCCCTCTGTGTGTTTTTAAATATGTAAGACGGGGAGGTGTCCATACCTGACTGGCCTCTCAAAGCTATATTAGCTCTGCATCCAGTTCAGTGAGCCTAAAAAAGGTGGGGTCTACCCTTGGAAAGACGTCAGAACTCTGATCAAAGCAATGACCAATTAAGATCCTAGAAGACTGACGATGAAGCACTGGACCCGCATCTTGACAGTTGAGGAAATCTAGATGCAGAATAAGACGCGTTTTTACACACGGACAAGTTGTAGATTTGTTTTGCTTGACCATGCATATTTGTTATGAAGGCTATCATTTTCTTTCTTTTTTTCAATGAGGTAGAGGGTGGGAGGTAGAGAAGACAGAGGTGGGGGGAAAGGGAAAAAAAAAGACTGCCACTAAGGTATCTTAAAAAAAAAGAACAAAAAAAAAAAAAAACCACTAACCAAACAAGAACAGAAGGCCAGAAAGAAACATTGGAACCTTTGAAAAATGCGGACTGAAATTATTAAATATTAAAAAACAAATCTGAGCTACAGATGACAAAGAGCAACAGGTGCATGAACATTCCCCTTTTTCTGGTGTATGATGTACATGGAAATGTTTGTTTGCTCGGGTGTTTGTGGAGTCCGGAATAATAATAAATGAATGAATGAAAACCAAAAGGTACAAAAATAAGAGGTATTTTATAGAACAGCTCTTCTTACCCCACCCACCCACCCACCTGTCCCACCTTCTGGGCCGCGCTCCTCAGAGGGAGGCAGGAGAGGAGGTAAAGGGGAGGGCAGTGTTGTGTGGGGCCGCCAAAGGTGGGAGGGGGATCACAGGGTGCATTCCTGGAGGACCTCCATCCCTCCCGACAGACAACGGTCTGGGAACATCCCTGGGTAAAGTCCAAAAGGCCCTGGACGGAGATCTGGGGGTGTGGGTGGGTTGGGGGGCGTGCACATCCACTAGGGGTTCTGGGGAGGGAAGGGAGGGAGTGATGGGGATGTTCCTCGGGACTTACTTACCTCCCACACACAGGGGACTCCCACGGGTGATCGGTGAGTCCTGGGGTCTGTGGCGAGGTTCTGATGGACCTTGAGCTACCGGCAGCCCCTTTTCACAGAATGCGCAACACCCTAGCCCAGGTGAAATCCGCAGAAAGGAGGAGACCTGTGACGTCACCTCGGGAGGGGAGGATTGATCCAGCCAATGGAAAGAGGGTCTGGAGACTGGGGGTGGAAGGGTGAGTAGGGTGGGTAGTGGTGGTGGTGGTGGTGGTGTGTGAGTGTGTGTGTGTGTGTGTGTGTGTGTGTGTGTGCGCGCGCGTGCGTGTGGCCTCCATAGAACAAATCAAGTCAAGCTGTCAGTCAATGTTGGGTCAGCAGCTCCCTCAGTGGAAGTCAGAAAGGACACAGAACAAACCAGAAAAAAAAAACGAGAGAGAGCATCTTATGAAATAAGCTGATAAAATGGCCAAACATACCAAAACTTTCAGGATTCAGGCCCAGGAATTCTTATGTATAATCTATCTTTTCAAATATATTCATGAGTACAAAAATATTTATAGGGGCTTTTTTTTTTGTTCTGGCCAAAAACTGGAAATGGAGGGGATGTCCATCAATTGGGGAATGGCTGAACATGTTGAGGTATATGAATGTCATGGAATACTATTGTGCTATAAGAAATGACAAACAGGAGGACTTCAGAAAAACCTTATATGAACTGATGCTGAGTGAAATGAGCAGAACCAGGAGAACATTATGCACAGTAATAGTGACAGTACTCAATGATTGTTTTGAGTGGACTTAGTTATCCCTTCCCCGAAATTCAGGGACCTAAAACATTTCCAAAGAACTCATGATGCAAAATGTCATCCACATTCAGAGAAAGAACTATGGAATCAGAACGCGGAATGAAGTAGACTATTTTATGCTTGTTTTTTCTCATGTTTTCTCCTATTCTTTTTAATTCTTCTATGCAACGTGACTAATGTGAAAATGTGTTTAATATGAATGTATCTGTAGTGTCCATATAAGCTTAAATGCCATGTTGTGGAAGAATGGGGAGAAAATTTGCAATTTATGGAAGTGATTGCTGAAAACTGAAAACAAATAAGTGAATAAATTTGGGGAAAAGCAAATATGTTCATTATTTTTCTTTATTTATTTTTAGTTTGAAACATTCATTTCCACAAGATTTTGAGTTCCAAATTTTCTCCCCATCTCTCACCTTCTCCACCCCAAAACACCATACATTATAATTACCCCTTCCCCCAATCTGCTCCCCTTCTATCACACCTCTCTTCCCTTATCCCCATCTTCTCTCTTTTCTTGTAGGGCAAGATGGATTTCTATATCCCATTACCTGTATCCTGATTTCCCAGTTGCATTCCAAAACATTTCTCAACATTCATTCCTTAAACTTTGAGTTCCAACTTCTCTCCCTTCCTCCCTCCCCACCCATCCCCACTAAGAAGGCAAGCAATACAATATTAGCTATATATGTGTAGTTTTGCTAAAGACTTCCATAATAGTCATGTTGTTAAAGATTAATTATATTCCCCTTCCATTCTATCTTGTCTCCTATTTATTCTATTCTTTCTTTAGACCTTGTCCCTCCCTTAAAGTGATTAGTTCTTATTACTCCCTCTTCACATTTGCCCTCCCTTTGATCATTCCCCCAAACCACTTATGCCCGTTTCCCCTACTTTCCTGTAGTGTAAGATAGATATTCATACCAAATTGAGTGTGCATGTTATTCCCTCCTTAAGCCAAATATGGTGAGAGTAAGCTTCATTTTTCCCTCTAACCTCCCCCCTTTTCCCCTCCATTGAAAAAAAGCTTTTTTTGCCTCTTTTATGAGATAATTTTCCCCTTCTATTTCTCCCTTTCTCTTCCCAATATATTCCTCTCTTACCATTTAATTTTATTTTTTTAGATTTCATCCCTTCCTATTCAACTGACCCTGTGCCCTCTGTCTATACACCTATGTGTGTGTGTGTGTGTGTGTGTGTGTGTGTGTGTGTGTGTGTATAATCCCTCCAACTACCCAAATACTGAGAAAAGTTTCAAGAGTTAAAATATGGTCTTTCTATGTAAGAATGTAAGCAGTTTAACTTTAGTAAATCTATTAGGATTTCTCTTTCCTGTTTACTTTTTCATGCTTCTTTTGACTCTTGTGTTTGAAAGTGTAATTTTCTATTCAGCTCTGGACGTTTCATCAAGAATGCTTGAAAGTCCTATATATCATTGAAAGACCATTTTTTCCTTGAAGCATTATACTCAGTTTGCTGGGTAGGTGATTCTTGGTTTTAATCCTACTTCCTTTGATTTCTGGAATATCCTATTCCAAGCCCTTAGATCCCTTAATGTAGAAGCTGCTAGATCTTGTGTTATCCTGATTATATTTCCATAGTACTTGAATTATTTCTTTCTGGTTGCTTGCAATATTTTCTCCTTTACCTAGGTTTCTCTGGAATTTGGCTACAATTTTCCTAGGAGTTTCTCTTTTTGGATCTCTTTCAGAAGGTGATCAGTAGATTCTTTCAATATTTATTTTACCCTCTGGTTCCAGAATATCAGGGCACTTTCACTTGATAATTTCATGAAAGATGATGTCTAGACTCTTTTTTTGATCATGGCTTTCAGGTTGTCCCATAATTTTTAAATTGTATCTCCTGGATCTATTTTCCAGGTCAGTTGTTTTTCCAATGAGACATTTCACATTATCTTCCATTTCTTCATTCTTTTGGTTTTGTTTTGTAATTTCTAGGTTTCTCATGCCATTATTAGCTTCCATCTGTTCCCTACTCATTTTTGAAAAACTATTTTCTTCAGTGATCTTTTGAATCTCCTTTTCCATTTGGCCAATTCTGCTTTTTAAGGCATTCTTTTCCTCATTGGCTTTTTGGACCTGTTTTGCCAATTGACTTAGCCTATTTTTAAAGGTGCTATTTTCTTCAGCATTTTTTGGAGTCTCTTTTAGCAAGCTATTGACTCACTTTTCATGATTTTCTTGTATCACTTTCATTTCTCCTCCCAATTTTTCCTCCACCTCTCTTACCTGATTTTCAATATCCTTTTTCAGTTCTTATATGCCCGGAGACCGTTGCATATTTATTTTGGAGGTTTTGGATGCAGGAGCCTTGACTTTTGCGTCTCCTCTAATAGTAAGTATTGCTCTTTCTCATCTGAAAGGATGGAAGAAAATACCTGTTCACCAAGAAAGTAGCCTTCTATAGTCTTATTTTTTTTCTTTTTTGGGGCATTTTCCCAGCCAATTACTTGAATTTTGAGTCCTTTTTCAAGAGGAGAGTATACTCTGGGAACCTGTAAGTTCTCAGTTCCTCCAAGGTGGCACAATGAAGGGAGAAGAATTTACTCCTCTACTGGCCTGCACTCTGATCTGGGAGGTACCAAAGCTTTTCTGCCCAGGATCTGCAAGTAGAATTCCCTTTCCAGAGCCTCTACCGGCTCCACCATGCCAGCACTCCTCCTCACCCTAGGGTCGTCTCTCAGTGCTGAGACCCAGATCAGTGGTTCAATTCCCTCAGGGTCTTTAGGTGGAGGGCTCCAAAAGTGGAAGCTGCTGCTGCTGCTGCCACTGCTGACACCTGGAGCCGGGGCTAGAGGAGGACCCTGCTCCCTTCTCACCCAAGTGAAAAAGCTTTCTTACTGACCTTTGAAGTTAGCATTTGTGGGTTGAGAGATCTAGGAAGCACAGTCACTGCCGGGGATTCTGCCCCAGAGGCCTGCTCCCATCCTGTTCCTGCTAGTGCAGTGCAGCCAAGGCTGGGCTTGGCTCTGTGGGCTGGGCTCTGCTCCCAGAGGATAAACCTTTCTTGTAGGCCTTCCAGGCTACCTTGGGCTGTAAATCTCTTTCACTGTGTTATTCTGTGACTTCTGCTGCTCTAGAATTTGTTTAGAATCATTTTTACAGGTATTTTATGGGCTGTGGGGAAGAGCTAGAGTAGGTGCATCTTTCTCCTCTGCCATCTTGACTCTGCCCCAAAACAAGTATATTCATGAATGGAAGAAAAAGTCTGGAAAAGAAACAAATAGAAAAAAACACAACTGAACATTAAAAATTATGAAAAAAAGAAATAAATAATATTTGGGCAAAGTAAACAGCTAATTGATTGCTTTTTAAAAGACAGCAAAATTTCCAGGATTTCTTTAATGGAAAAAAAAGGATGAAGATAAGTCATTCAGTTAGCATTTAATAAGTACCTACCATGTGCCAGGTACTGTGCCAAGCAGTGGGGATGAAAAAGGAGGTAAATGACAGTCCCTGGCCTCAGAGCTCACAATCTAATGGAGGGAGAGAATAAGCAAACAAACATATACAAGTAATATATCCACAGGTAGGAAATAATTAACAGAAGGAAGGCATGAGAATTCAGAAGTTTTGAGCAAAGCTTCTTGTAAAAGATCGAAACCAAGAAGCCAAGATGAGGAGGGAGAGCATTCCAGGCAGGGAGGACAGTCAGAGAAGATGCTGCAAGTCACAGATGGAGTGTCTTGTGGTGGAAGAGCCAGGAAGCCAGTGTCAGTGGATTGAAGAACATATGGAAAGGGAATACGGTGCAAAGAGACTGGGAAGGTGGGAGGGGGCTAGGTTAGGAAGGGCATTGAATGCCAAACTGAAGATTTTGTGTTTTATCCTGGAGGCAATAGAGCACCACTGGAGTTTATGAGTCTTTTTATGTGCGTGTATGTATGTATGTATGTGTGTATGTACGTATGTATGTTTCTGTGTATGTGGGGGGAGAGGGGCATGGTGGTATTGATGAGGGTTGAAAAACGGGGGGACAGCTGGTTCAAACAACAAATTCTATAGGTGCAGTTGACTGCATCAGGAAGAATGATAAAGGCTCTGATCAGGCAGCCTGTCCTCAGGCTAAAGAGAGACTGCCTGGGACAGGCTAGTGAGAAATGTGATCTTTAGAGAGAAATGTGATTTTATTACTGGAGTCCAAGTACAGCACCCAAGCACCCAATCAGTATTGTTACACCTCTACTTTAGGATAACAACTTTGGTGGCTGAATGAAGCATGGACTGGAGTGGGAAGACACCTGAAGTTGATGAAATAAAGGAAAGTATTAGAAGTTCTTTTGCCCAACAAAACTGAAAAATGGATGAATACATACAAAAACATAAAGTACCCAGATTAACAGAACAAAAGAATTTGAACAAACCATAAATGAACTTGCAAAGGTTAGGGGAGGTATAGAAGGAACCCAAAAAAGCAAATAGATTTTCAAGTGAATTCTAACAAAATTTTAATAAACAACCAATTTTGGTTTTAAATAAATTGTCTCTTAACACAAAGAAACTCCTGTAAAAAAATTATGATTTTAAGTATCAAAAAAGAGGACAAGAAAAGTCAAAGAAAGAATATGATAGACCATTCTCTATCATTAATATCAATAAAAAATACTAAATAAAATATTGACAAAGAAGCTACCAGAATATATTACAAAGATTTTATTGTGGCCTGATTGTGTTTATGCTAGGAACACCACTCTGGTTCAATATTAAGAAAAATTACAAATACAAAAATCACATTAATAACAAAAACTAGAAAAATGCATAATTCTATAAATACTGTGTCCATCTTGATTTTAGATAAATACTGTTTTTAATAGTATTTTATTTTTCCAATTACTTAGAAAGACAATTTTTGACATTCATTTTAAAGTAAAATTTTGAGTTTCAAATTTTCTCTCCCTCCTCTCCTCCTCTCTTTCTAAGACAGTAATTTGATATAGATTCTGTATGTGCAGCTATGCAAAGCATTTCCTCATTAGACATATTGTGAAAGAAGAAACAAAACAAAATGAAAAAGAACACGATAAAAAAAGTGAAAATACTGTACTGCAATCTACATTTAACATTTTCCATCATGAGTCTTTTGAATTTGTTTTGGATCGTTGTATTGCTGAGAAGAGCTAAGTCTATCAAAGTTGGTCATGGCACAATGTGGCTGTTACTGTGTACGATGTTTTCCTGGTTCTCACTTCACTCAGCATCAGTTCATGTAAGTCTTTCCATGTTTTTCTAAAATCTGCTTTCTCATTATTTCTTATATCACAATAGTATTCCATTACATTCTTATACCCCAACTTGTTTGGCCACTCCCCAATTGATAAATATCTTCTCAATTTCCAAATCTTTGATACCACAAAAAGAGCTGCTTTCAATATTTTTGTACATGTACCCTTTTTTATGACTCTCTTGGGATATAGACCTAGTAGTGGTATTACTGGATCAA
Organism: Potorous gilbertii; assembly: GCA_028658325.1. Taxonomy (NCBI): domain Eukaryota; kingdom Metazoa; phylum Chordata; class Mammalia; order Diprotodontia; family Potoroidae; genus Potorous; species Potorous gilbertii. The sequence continues at coordinate 42,413,473 of CM053775.1, forward strand.
AGGGTATCACAGTTTGATTGCCTTTTTTGGGCATAGTTCCAAATTTCTCTCCAGAATTGTTGGATCAGTTCACCACTCAACCAACAGTATATTAGTACCCCAACTTTCCCACATCCCCTCCAACATTTGTCTGATAAGTTTGAGGTTGTACTTTAGAGTTGTTTTAATTTGAATTTCTCTAAATAATAGAGGTTTAGAGCATTTTTTCATATGACTATAGATTGCTTTGATTTCTTCATCTGAAAACAGCCTTTTCATATTCTTGACCATTTATCAGTTGGGGAATGACCTGTATTTTAAAATTTGACTGAGTTGTCCATATATTTGAGAAATGAGGCATTTAGCAGAGATACTTGCTGAAAAAATTGTTTTCCTGATTTCTTCTTTCCTTTTTATCTTGGTTGCATTGATTTTCTTTCTGCCAAAACTTTTAAATTTGATGTCATCAAAACTATCCACTTTACATCTTACAATGCTCTCTATCTTTTGTTTGGTCATCAATTCTTTCTTTCTTCACAAATCTGACAGATAAACCTTTCCTTTATTAGTTTTTCTTATGTCTCATGTCAATATCCTTTATTTCTTAATCATGTACCCATTTTGAATTTATACAACATAATGTGCTGATCTATACTTAGTTTCTATCATACTGTTTTCGAGATTTCCCAGTATATTTTATCAAATAGTGAGTTCTTATCCCAAAAGTTGGAGTCTTTGGGTTTACAAACAGTAGCTTACTAGAGTCATTGACTACTGCGTTTTGTGTACCTAATCTTTTTCCCTGATCCACCACTTTATTTCTTAACCAGTATCAAATAGCTTTGATAACTGCTTTTTTATATTACAATTTGGAATCTGGTATGGTTATACCACCTTTCCTAGCCTTTCTTTTCATTAATTCCCTTAATATTCTAGACCTTTTGTTCCTCCAGATGAATTTTGATCATATTTTTTCTACATCTAGAAATAATTTTTTTTGTAGTTTTATTGGTATGGCACTGAATAAGTAAATTAATTTAGGTAGAATCATCATTTTTATTATATTAGTTTGGTCTATTCACAAGAAACTGATGTTTTTCTAATTATACAGGTCTGACTTTATTTGTTCAAAAAGTATTTTGTAATTATGTTCATGTAGTCCCCGGGTTTGTTTTGGCAGATAGACTTCCAAATATTTTGTAACTTCTACAGGAACTTCAAATGGAATTTCTATTTCTATCTCTTGCTGTTGAGCTTTGTTAGTAATATACAGAAATGCAGATGATTTATTTGTTTATTTTGTATCCTGCAACTTTGCCTTTATGTGGGTTTATTTTATATTCTGCAACTTTGTCAAAGTTGTTTATTATTCCAAGTAGTTTTTTCCTTGATTCTCTAGGATTAGTAATAATAATTTCAACTATCAAATCATAAATGAACACAGCAAATATCATGATGGAGTACAGTGTGTGTATATTTCCTTTGGTCCAGGAGCAGACCTCTGATTTCAATGCTCTTTTTAGTGGAACATACAGAGGATTAAGTGATGCTAAGACATGGGAAGTTACTCAAGCCAGGAGGACACACCTCCTATGTGGCTGAGGTGGGATTGTTAGTCAGGTCTTCTGATCTTTTAACACCAAAATGATAGAGATGGGCATATTTTTTTTACTCCTTTTTGTATTTCCCCTATTGCGGTTTCATTTTCCTTTATCCTATGTGTATTCAAGGGTGGCAAAATTAGTGGACATTTCCTGGGGCAAATGGTTTTGCAGCTCAGGTCACATTCTTGGGCCTCCTGGAAAGCCAGGATTTTCTATTTTTGCCCTATTTTTGTGTGTGTTCATCCTGCGTTGCCAAAGAAGACCATGTCATCAGAGAAATGATGACGACTTGCACTTGACTTTGTTTTGAGTGAGGGAGGGCTGTGCAGGCAACCAGCCTCACATCTCCTCAAGAGCCATCTGAATTCAGGGACCATATATTCATCAGGATGATTGGAGATTACCCAGGATGAGGCAATTGGGGTTAAGTGACTTGCCCAAGGTGAGTGTCAAGTGTCTGAGGTTAGATTTGAACTCAGGTCCTCCTGACTCCTGCACTGGTGCTTTATCCACTGCACCCACTAGCTGCCCCTAAGTCTCTAGGACTTTTTGCTGTTGACCATCACTTTTTCTCCTGTAGTTCATGTCATTCTTTTTTCTTTCTTTTTATTCAGTTATCATTTATTTCATTTAGACATGTTTTTAAAAGTTTGATTTTTGAGTTTTCTCTTTTCCACTGTTCCCCCACCCACTGTGATCATAAGAAATATGATATCAATTATACCCATGAAATCATACAAAACATTTCTTTATTAACTTTTTGTGAAAATAATGCAAAAATACCAAAATATTATGGTTCAGTCTGTATTTAGACTCTATCAGTTCTTTCTCTGGAGGTAGATAGCATTTTTTCTTATCAGTCTTTTGGAATTTTCTCAGATCATTCTATTGAACAGAATAACTAATTCATTCACTGTCAGTCATCCTAGAGTACTGCTGTTAGTGAGTATAATATTCTCCTGGTTCTACTTACTTCATTTTGTATCAGTTCATATAAGTCTTTCCAGGTTTTTCTGGAATCATTCTGCTCATTATTTCTCCTTTTTTTTCCAATAATTTTCCTAATTGCAAGTAAAACAATTGTTAATATGCATTTTTGAAATTTTGAATTCCCAAGTCTTTTTCTCACTCCCTCCCCTACCTTGCTTTAGGCAGCATGCAATTTCACATAGGTTATATATGTGCAGTCATGGAAAACTTATTTCCATATTAATCACGTCTCAAAAGAAAACATAAAGAAATAATGAAAAAAGTGAAAAATGATATGCTTCCTGGAAAGCATCCTGGAAGATATGTCCACAACTGAGTAATAAGGATAGGTAGGGACTGAGAAATTGACATTTATGCATTACCATTAATGAATATAAATCCAGCTTTGATTTGGTCCTGAAACAAAATCATTATGCCATCTCATTTGTAGTGAAATGTGTTCTCCTTTCAGGATAATGGTGGCAAATCAGAAGTTGATGCAAACATATATTTGTAATTTGGCATTAAAACATAAGAAAAAATGCTAAAAAAAATCATTAATTAGGATGAAAGCTCAAAGAATTTTATTCCTTTTAATAGGACACTGTCTCCTCTGTCATCTGCAGGAATTGGAATTGTTTTGTGAGTGAGGCAAATTGGGAAAGGAGGATCCCCAGGCAAGCTCTACAAGGCAGTGTCAGAAACTACCTTGGGGAGAGAGTCCAGATTGTATAGCTCATAAATTTTCATTCCATGAGGAATATAGAGAATAGAGAGATACCAGATAATTATAGAGTTCATGAACCATAAATTGGAGGATTAGGATACAGCAAGAGAGAATGGGTAAGAGAGTGAGAGAAATCCTCTCTAGAAAGAGTTTCCAAATAAGAAATTTCTTTAAAAATACTAATGAGCAGGAATAGTTAAAGGGGAAGAGAGGAAACTGGAGTTGGCCAATAGCTAGAAAACAGGACAAGAATTAAATAATTAGATAAAAGCAGGAAAGAAAGTTAAATTTATAATGTTAAAAAAAGGGGAAAGGGGTAACAAATGGGAGATAGGATGAGAGGAAGATTGCCAGTGAGAACAGAGCCACCTTAAAAATTAAGATAAATTAATTAAAGAGATATAATACTGTGTTTACAGCAGAAGAGAGAAAAAAATCTAAACTTGGGGAAATAATCAGAGGTAAATGGAAAGAAAATACAAGCCTAATTGTCATAATTTTAATGCAAATGGAAAAAAAAATCCAGCGAAAGAGAAAAAGGGCAGAATGGATAAGGAAACAAGACCTTACAGTCTGTGACTTAGAAGAGACACATTAAAAAAAAAAAAAGATAAGGGGATAGAGCTAAGGTTGGTGGAGTAGAAGGACAAACCTGCTCTAGCTCTTCCCCCATTTCCCTTAAAATACCTGTAAAAAAATGACTAAACAAATTCTAGAGCAGCAGAACCCAGAAAATGATGGAGTGAAACAGATTTCCAGCCCAAGATGGCCTGGAAGCCAACAGAAAGGGTCTATCACACTGGACTAGGAGAGAAGTGCAACCCAGTCTGGGCCATGGCCCAAACAGGGCTAGAGCAGGTTTCAGGGTGCAGAATCATGGAGAGCAACTGCCATTTCCAGATTTCTCAACCCACAAATGCCAAAGAGAGCTTCACAGTTCAGCAAGAAAGTTCTTTCACCTGGATGAGTGGGGAGCATAGTAAGGCCTCAGCCCTGACCCCAGGGCAACAGCAACCACTACAGCAGCAGTGTCCACTTTTGGAGCCTTGCCCTTGGTCTAAAGGCCCAGGGGAATTGAGTCACTGATCTGGGTCTCAGTCCTAAGTGGTGGCCCTGGGATGAGGAGGAGTACTGGTGTGGTGGAGCTGGTTGTGGCTGTGGAGAGGGAATCCTACTCACAGTTCCAGGGCAGAAAAGAATGCTTGTGGTTACTCACAGACCACAGCACAGGCCAGGAGAGGAGTAAACTCCTCTCCTTTGATTGTGCCACCTTGGAGTGAATGAGAACTTACAGGTCCCCAGAGATATCTCAGAGAACATCTGCACAAAACCTCTGAACCCTAGGGTAGTATGCCCTCTACTTGACAAATAACTCAAAAGTCAAGTAACTGGCTGTTAAAATGCTCCTCCCCCCAAAAAGAAACTTGTTACACAATATGGGCAAACTATTTACATTCCTATAAGGGAAGATGATACTTGGTAATCTTGAGAATTGTATATTTATTATGAAATACAAAGGGGATATACATAGATAGAGGGAGTGGGTATAAATTAAATGCTGTGTTGGTAACAAGTGTTTTTAAATGGTATGAAGGGATTGTAATGGCCGATGTGAAAAGGAGGAGGCAGAAAAAAATAAATTCCATCACAGGAAGAGGCACAAAAATATATTACAGTTGAGGGAAAGAGGGGAGAGAGATGAGCATTGTTTGAGAGGTACTCTTATCTGATTGGATCCAAGGAGCATAAAACAAACTCAGTTAAACATAGAAATACAACTAGCTCTATAGGCAGTAGGAGGGGAAGGGGGAAAGACAAGGGAGGGGAGGCTAAAAGGGAGGGATGAAGTAGTAAGGGAAAAGGAGATTAAAAGGGAGGGGGGATGAAAGAAAGGAGGGAAGACTGACTGAGTGGTCAAAAATTAAAATATTGTGGAAGGGAAGGGAGAAGTAAAAACATCAACAAGGGGAAAGGGGATGGAGGGAAAGACACAGATAGTAATCATAAATGTGAATGGGATGAACTTTCCCATAAAATAGAGGTAGATAGTAGAACGAATTTAAAACCATAATCTGACAATAAGTTGTTTCCAAGAAACACATTTGAAAGAGGGGCATACACACAAGGTAAAGGTAAGAGGTTGGAGCAGAATATTTTGTACTTCAGCTGATGTAAAAGAGCAGGGTTCGCAATCCTAATCTCAGAAAAAGCAAAAGCAGAAATAGAACTAATGAAAAGAAATGAGGAAGGAAACTATATCCTGCTAAAGGGCACCATAGATAATGAAGCAATTTCATTACTAAACACATATGCACCAAGTGGTATAACATCCAAATTCTTAGAGGAGAAGTTAAGGGAGTCACAGGAAGAAATAGACAGCAAAACTCTACAAGTGGGGGACCTCAACCTCCCCCTCTCTGAACTTGATAAATCTAACCAAAATAAACAAGAAAGAAGTTAAGGAGGTGAACAGAACTCTGGATAAGGTACATATGATAGAACTCTGGAGATATTTGAATGTGGATAGAAAGGAATATACGATTTTCTCAATGGTACATGGCACATATACAAAAATGGACCATGTACTTGGGCATAAAAACCTAACACTCCAGTGCAGAAAGGAAGAGATAGTCAATGCATCCTTCTCAGATCACAATGCAATAAAACTTATATGTAATCAAAGGCCATGGAAATATAAACCAAAAACTAATTGGAAACTAAAAAATGTAATCATAAAGAATGAGTGTGTTAAACAACAAATTATAGAAACAATCAACAACTTTATTCAAGAGAATGACAATAATGAGACAACCTACCAATTCTTATGGGATACTGCAAAAGCAGTTCTTAGGGGAAGTTTTATATCTTTGAATGATTACATGAATAAAATAAAGAAAGAAGAGATCAATGAATTGGGCATGCAGCTGAAGAAGCTCAAAAAAGAACAAATTGAAAATCCCCAAGTAAATACCAAATTATAAATGATGAAAACCACAACAGAGATGAATAAAATTGAAATTAAGAAAACTGTTGAACTAATAAATAAAACTAAGAGTAGGTTTTATGAAAAAACCAATAAAATTGATAAAATTGTGGTCAGTTTGATTTTAAAAAGAAAGAAGAAAACCAAACTATCAATATCAAAAATGAAAAGGCTAAACTCACCTCCAAAGAGGAGGAAATTAAAGCAATAATTACAAATCACCTTGCCCAACTTTGTGTCCATAAATTGGACAATCTAAATGAGATGGATGATTATTTTAAAAGATATAAATTGTCAAGATTAACAGATGAGGAAATTTAATACTTAAATAAGCCAATCTCAGAAAAAGAAATTGAACAAGCCTTCAGTGAATGCCCTAGGAAAAAATCTACATGGCCTGATGGACTCAAAAGTGAATTCTATCAAACATTTAAAGAACTGTTAATTCCAATACTATATAGAATATCTGAGAAAAGTGTGGAAGAAGGAGTTCTCCCAAATTCTTTTTATGTTACAAATGTGGTTATGATACCTAAACCAGGAAAAGTCAAAACAGAAAAAGAAAATTACAGACCAATTTCTCTAATGAATATAGATACAAATATTTTAAATAAGATTTTAGCAAAAAGAATACAACAATGCATCATGGGAAAAATACATTATGATCAGGTAAGATTTATACCAGCAATACAGGGCTGCTTCAGTATTAGGAAAACTATTGGCATTATTGATCATATCAACAACAAAAATAACAGAAACTGCATGATTTTTTCAATAGTTGCAGAAAAAGCTTTTGACAAAATACAGCACCTATTGATATTGATAACACTGGAGAGCATAGGAACAAACAGAACTTTCCATAAAATAATATGCAATATCTACCTAAAACTTTCATCAAACATTTTATGCAGTGGAGATAAGCTGGATGCATTTTCAATAAGATCAGGGATGAAACAAGGATGTCTATTATGAGCACTATTATTCAGTATGGTACTGGAAACTGGAAATGTTAGCTGCAGCAATAAGAGAAGAAAAAGAAATTGAAGGAATTAGAATAGACAAGGAAGAAACTAAGTTATCACTCCTTGCAGATGAAATGATTGTACACATAGAGAATCCCAGAGATTCAAGTAAACAAGTACTTGAAATAATAAGCAAATTTGGCAAAGTTGCAGGTTATAAAATGAACCCACACAAATCTTCTACATTTCTATATATTACTAAAAGACTTCAACAGCAAGAGATAGAAAGAGAAATCCCATTTCAACCTGGAGAAGACACTATAAGATATTTGGGAGTCTACCTGCCAAAACAAATCCAGGTACTATATGAACACAATTACAAAACACTTTCTGCACAAATAAAGTCAAATCTAAGTAAGTAGAAAAACATCAGTTGCTCGAAGGCAGGCTGAGCCAATATAATGAATATGACAATTCTACATAAATTAATTTACTTATTCAATGCCATACTAATCAAACTATCAGATAACTATTTTGTAGAGCTGAAAAAAATAATACGAAAATTCATCTGGAAGAACAAAAGGTCCAGAATATCAAGGGAACTAATGAAAAGAAATGCTAGGGAAGGTGCCCTAACTCTACCAGATCTTAAATTGTATTATAAAGCAGCAATTATCAAATACATTTGGTGCTGGCTAAGAAACAGAAGGGGAGATGAATGGAATAGGTTAGGTCCTCAAGACACAGCAGTCAATGCATATAAACCCAAGGACTCCAGGTTCTGGGATAAGAACTCACTGTTTGATAAAAATTGCTGGGAAAACTGGATAACAATGTGGCAGAAACTACGCATAGGCCAATGGCTGATACCATACACAAGAATAAAGTTCAAATGGGTACATGATCTAGGTATGAAGACTGATACAATAAACAAACTAGTGAAGCAAGGAATAGTGTATTTATCAGATTTATGGGGAAGGGAAAATATTTTGACTAAACAAGAGATTTAAAGCATTATGAAGTGTAAAGTGGATAGTTTTGATTACATTAAATTTAAAAGATCTTGCACAAGCATTGCATACAAGATTAGGAGGGAAGCAGAAAACTGGGAAAGAATTTTTGCAACTAGTATCTGTAATAAAGGCCTCATTTCTCAAACATAGAAAAAGCTTTGTCAAATGTACAAGAATCCAAGTCATTCCCCAATTGATAAATGGTCAAAGGATATGAACAGGTAGTTTTCAGAGGAAGAAATTAAAGCTATCTATACTCATATGAAAAAATGCTCTAAATCACTATTGATTAGAGAGATGCAAATCAAAACAATTCTGAAATACCACATCACACCTGTCACTTTGGCTAACAAGACAAAACAGAATGATAAATGTTGGAGAAGATGTGGGAGAGTTGGAACACTAATTCATTGTTGGTGGAGCTGTGAGCTGACCCAACCACTCTGGAGAGCAATTTGGAACAATGCCCAAAAGGCTATAAAAATGCACATACCCTTTGACCCAGAAATATCCCTTCTAGTAGTGTAACCCCAAGAGATCATAAAAATGGGAAAGGGTCCCACATGTATAAAAATATTCATAGCAGCTCCCTTTGTGGTGGCCAAAAACTGGAAATCAAGGGGATGTCCATCAACTGTGGAATAGCTGAATAAATTGTAGTGTAGAAATGTAATGGAATACTATTGTGCTATAAGAAATGATGATGAGGCGCCAAGATGGCAGAGTAGAAAGATTCACATATGCTAGCTCCGAACCCACAGCCCATGGATTTCCTGTAAAAAGAAATCCCAAAAAATTCTGGAGCAGTGGAAGCCACGCAGCAACTGAATGAAGGAGATTTCCATTCCAGAGAGCCCTGAAAAACCGAGCCCAAAGGTCCATCGCACAGTGGACAGGAGCGGAGCCTGGCCCTTCCCTGACCACATGGCACCAACAGGAGCAGATCCAAGAAGGCTTCAGGGATGGAATCTCCACCAGCCACGAAGGTCCCTCCACCTACAGGCGCTACAGGTCAGTGAGAGAGACTTCTGGGCTGGCTGAGAGGGGAGCGGGGTGTCTCCATAACTCAGACACCCTCGGGAGGCAGCAGCAGAGGCAGTGGTGTCCAGAGGCTCCAGGAGTAGGCAGGACCTCGGGTCCATTACGGAAGGTCTCCGCACAAACCCTTTGACGGATCTGAGCCTGGAGGAGGCCCTGCCCCAACCTGAGCAGCAGAACTTAAGCCCACATTAAATAGCAGCCAGGGCCTGATGCGGAAAGCCCTGAGGCTGGGGAGCAGCATTTGAATCTCAGACACCAAGCACTAGCTGAGTGGATCTAGGTGGGGGTGGAGAGGAATCTCAGAAGTCAAGTAACTGGCTGGGAAAATGCCCAGAAAAGGGAAAAAAAATAAGACTATAGAAGGTTACTTTCTTGGTAAACAGATATTTCCTCCCTTCCTTTCTGATGAGGAAGA
>CM053775.1:42423665-42442453 GCA_028658325.1 Potorous gilbertii
AATGTATATTTAAGTCCTCATTTGATTTGATGTGGATTATATCAGAAGCAAATAAAATGAACAAAAGAGAAGAGGCATTGAATTTGATGGTCTCTAGGTTCCCTTTCTGCTGTCAATCCACAATTCTATGATTAATGCTGTATTCAGTCCTGAAAAGGAAAGATAACTTATTAGGCACAGATTTAGGTACCCATTGCTACCCAACACATGGCCAATGTGTTAGTCAGTTCACTTCACAATGCTTTTTGTCATAGTTCTTTTGGAATGCCAGTATTATTAGGAAATGCTAGCAATGTAAACAAATACATCGCTGAAATATTTTTAATGATTAGTTTATTAGTCACCAGTTTTCTACACTCATTTCCAATAGTCTTAGATTTTATCCCCCTCCCTCCCTGGGATGGTGTACAATCTTATATGGATTGTACACACATATTCTTATTAGATACATTTTTACATTTGTCATGCTGCATAGCAGAATTAAACTGAGTGGGAGCAGCCATGAGAAAATCCATAACAAAACAAAATATAACACAAGAGAAAATATTCTGCTTCATTCTGAAATCCAATTCCATAGTTCTTTCTCTGGATGTGGAAGGGATTTTGCCTCAAGAGTCCACTGGAAATGTTTTACGTCATTGCACTGTTATGAAGAGCTAAGTCTACCAGAAAAATTCTACTCGCACTGTGCTTTTTAATGTCTAAAATGTTCTCCAGATTCTGCACCTTTCACTAAGCATCAGGTCATATAGGTCCTTCCAGGCCTCTCTGAAGGCTTCCTCTTCCTCATTTCATAGAGCACAATATGTTTCCCCTCAATTCATATACCACAACTTGATCAGTCATTCTCCAACTTAGGGATATCCCCTCAATTTCCAGGTATTGGACACTAAAAACAGAGTTGTTATAAATCATTTTGTATTTGTGGGATGATTTCCCATGTCATGATTTCTTTGAGATACACTACTATAAGAGAGATTGTTGGATCAAAGGGCATGCATATTTATGTAGCCCCTTGGACATAGTTCCATATTGCTCCTGAGAATGGTTGGATTATCTCACAGCTCCACCAGTTAGTGTTCCAACTCTGCCACATCTTCTCCAACATTTATCATCTACCTGTTTTGTCATGTTAGCCAATCTGATAGGTGTGATGTGGTACCTCAAAGTTGCTTTGATTGACATGTCTCTAACCTATAGGAATTTAAATCATTTTTAAATGATTATAGATAACTTTAATTTCTTCCTCTGTTCATATTCTTTCACCATTTATCATTTGCAGAATGACTTGAATTCTTATAAATTTGGCTCATTTTTATATATGTTTTAGAAATGAGGCCTTTATCAGAGACACTAGTAGCAAAAATTCTTTCCCATTTTTCTGCTTCCCTCCTAATCTTGGTTTCATTGGGTTTGGTTGTGCAAAAACTCTTCAATTTAATGTAACCAAAATTGTCCATTTTGCACTTCATAATGTTCTCTATCTCTTGTTTGGTCAAAAATGTTTTCATTCTCTGTAAATATGACAAATACACTATTCCTTGCTCCTCTAATTTGTTCATAATATCAATCTTTCCACCTAGATCATGTATCCATTTGGACTTTAGTCATTTGTATGGTGACAGGCAATGTTCTATGCCCAGGTTCCCCTACACTGTTATCCAGTTTTCCCAGTATGTTTTCTGAAACAATGATTTCTTATCCCAGAAGCTGGGGTTCTTCAATTTATCAAAGACTAGACTGCAATAATCATTGAGTACTGTGTTTTCTGTACCTAACCTATTCTACTAATCTGTCCTCTATTTCTTAGCCAGTATCAAGTGGTTTTGATGATTATTGCCTACAATACAATTTGAGATCTGGTATGGCTAGGCCACCTTCCCTAGCATTTCTTTTCATTAATTCCCTTGATATTCTTGACCTTTTTTTCCTCCAGATGAATTTTGATATTATTTTCTGTAGCTGAAAAAATAATTTTTGGTACTTTTATTGGTATGGCACTGAATAAGTAAATTAATTTAGGTAGGATTGTCATATTTATTATATTAGTTTGAGCTATTCACAAGCAGCTGATGTTTTTTCAATCATTTAGATCTGATTTTATTTGTGTGAAAAATGTTTTGCAATTGTGTTCATGTAGTCCCTGGGTTTGTTTTGGCTGATAGACTCCCAAATATTTTAGAGTGTCTACAAAAACTTTAAATGGAATTTCTCTTTCTATCTCTTGCTGTTGGGCTTTGTTAGCAATATACAGAAACGCAGAAGATTTATGTGGGTTTATTTTGTATCCTGCGACTTTGTCAGAGGTGTTTGTTATTCCAAGGAGGTTTTTACTTAATCCTCTAGGATTAGTAATACTAATTTCAAATGTCAAATCATGAACGAACACAGTAAATTTTACTGATGGAGTACAGGGTGTGTATAATATCTCTTTTGGCCCAGGAGCAGACCTTTCATTCCAGTGTTCTTTGTAGTGGAACAAACAGAGGATTCAGTTATATTAAAAATAGGAAAGTTATTTAGGCCAGCAGGACTCACCTTCTATGTGGCTGAGGTGGGATTGCTAATCAGGCCTTCCTGGTACTAAGAGGTTTGGCTGTATGCCATCATTTGTGTACCTGTACATCATTTCTTTTTTACCACGTGATCATCTTTGTCTTGCCTGGGTATTCATCTTCCCCAGGAGCCCAAGTTCTGATCTCTTGACACTAAAATGATAGACAAGGGCAAAAATATTTTTTTTACTCCTTTTTTTGTATTTCCAAGATGCTCTTTCATTTTCCTTTATCTTACATGTATTCAAGTGTGGCAAAATTAGTCGACATTTTCCGGGGCAAATGTTTTCGCAGCGCAGATCACATTCTGGGGCCTCCCCACAAAGCCAATTTCTCCTACTTGTGGCCTCTCTCTCCTTAAGGTTAACCTCATTTCTCTGTTGATTGGTTCTAGGATTTTTGTCAGGAAAAACTGAGCAATCTTCTTCTTGTGGACACATTTCATCTTGACATAGTCATTGTTTCTTTTCAAAGGTGAGTTTCCAGATTTGCATTTATGTCCCAAATTTGAATAATTTGGTCTGGGGACTGGAATCAGGGAAAGTCAGGGAGTTTCCCTCCTGGTGGACCTTTAAAACAGTTGCTGTATTTGTTTTAAAAACAAAGACATACACAAAATGAAACTGATGGGATAGAAAAAAAATTAATATGCATCAGTTGAATCCCAAAGAGCTGACACTGCATTCATGATGTCTGATAAAGCTAAAACAGATGAAAACATTTTAAAGGATAAATAAGAATACTCTACTATTCCGAAGTTAGTCATAGTTAAACTAATATCAGTAATAAAATTATATGTTTCAGCCACCTTAGTGAACAAATTCACAAAGCAAACATTAACTGCTCACGTAGATGGTAGCAATATGGTGACAGGAGACTTTAATATCCTTCTCAGTTTTGGATAAATCTAACAGAAAGTAGACAAAATGGACAATACAGAACTGAACAAATTGCGGGATAATTCAGAGTTAAAAGACTAATGATACTTTTTGAGTGGGACAATGAAGAATATGCATATTTCTTAGCTCCTCATAGTCCATTTAGAAAAACATACCATATATTTAGATGCTGAAATATTGGAAAGAAATGCAGAAAGGAAGAAATAGTAAATATATCCTTTACAAATGCATTTTAATGCATTTAAATAATAATGCAATTTTAATGCATAATGCATCAAAAAAAAATTATTGTGTCAGGGATCACAAACAAAAGACAGAGACCCAAATGGAGACTTAGCAGTGAAATTCCCAATAATAAGTGGTTCGCCATAAAACACTTAATTATATGAAAGAAAAAAACCTGAATTAGTGTCTGTTTGGGAAGTCCATATTCATGGTAATATTGTAAGGATAGGGAACATAGAAGAATAATGACACTTTGATGAGAGCTTCCCTTCTGAAGTCCACAAATGAAAGATAAATTAGGTGTTGCAAATAGTAATTTTTCAATTTTCTTTATTTATATACATTTGATTAATACTCTTCGTGTTTGTGTGTGTATTTGCATCTCTCTGTCTTGTTTTATTTATCTGCATCAAAAGCAAAACTATGAAAACAGTCACTGCTTTCAAGGAGCTAAAAACTAATAGCAGAGACAGTCTGTAATTAAATAGTTATAGATATGATACATAGGCAACAGAAGAAGCGAGAAGACTCAGTTAGATGGAATGAGCAAGGATTTGTAGAAGGTAAGATTTGATCTGAGGCTTGAAGAAAACCAGGAAAGGATACCTGCAGAAGTGATAAGGACAAAATTTTGATATGGTACCTGCTATTTGCCATCAGATTAAAACCAAGAATCTTTCAATCTTTCTATGAAACACATATCTATCATAAAATATTTATCTCTAAGCGGGAAGGAAACAATCAAGAAAAAAGTAAATAATGGAAGAATATCCCTGATAAACACGGACCCAAAGTTTTAAACAAAATATTGTGTGTTACAACTACATATTTAAAAGATTATTATGGCAAGTTTGCATTTACCAAGAATGTAGGGTTAGTCCCTATGAGGAAGATTATGAATATAATAAATCAAGTGAATTGTATAAATAATTAAAGCCATACAACTGAGTTAATTGATGACAAAAAAGCTTCCAGCTAACTTCAATATTCATTGTATTATTGTAGAAAGCAGAGTAATCAACAGAACTTTCTTTCATATAGTCAACAATATCAAATCCTAAGAGTAAAAATTATAGATATTAGGGAAATGTGTACACTAAGGATACCCATTATCATCAATCCTATTTAACAGTGGTAGGAAAGCTAGCTGTTGCAATAAGAAAAGAAAAGCCAAAGACAATAAGCATAGGCAAAGAGGAAAACTAAAAATTACTTTGTGTAGATAATACGAAAACCCTAAACCTTCAAACAAAAATTAATTGAAACAATTAAAAAATTTAGCAGAGTTTTGAGATATAAAATAAATTCCCCACCTTAGGGGTGGGGAACTGTTCCATGAAGTTTGGATTCAGACAAAGGGCAGCACTTTAGGACCTAGAGGGTCACATGTGACCTTCAGCCCACAGGCTCCCTACCCCTAAGTTATCAGCACATTTATATGTCAACAACAATAGGAAGAACTAGAAAGAGAAATTACATTCAAAATAATGCTAGATGGTATAAAATGTTTCAAAATGTAGCTTCTAAGATACTACCAGGAACTCTGTGAATCGAAGTATACAACCCTCTTTGCCGAAAAAAAAAGTTTTAAAAAATGACAGTAACATTAATTGCTAGTGGGTAGGTTGATCCAACAAAATGCAATACCACCTAAAGTAATTTCTATATTTAGTACTATGCCAATCAAAGTATAAAAAATATATTGTTTAGAGTGAGAAAAATAATAACCAATTTCATATGAAGGAACAAAAGTTCAAAAATTTCAAAGCTAATAATGAAAAGAATGTGGAAAGGAAGGGGACTATTAGTACTATACAACAAAATAGTTATCATTAAAATGACTTATTACTGGTTAAGCAATGGGGAGGTTGGTCAATGAAACACATCAGATAGAGAATATACAACAGAAAGCAATCACGTACCAAAGTCTAAACCTAAATTCTTAATTACTAGTGGAAAGAACTCAGTATTTGATAAAACCTTTTGGGAAAGATGGGCATTAGTTTGTTAGAAATCATGTCCGGACCAATGCTTAACACTAAATCCAATGATAAACACCAAATGGATGAATAATCAAGGTAAAAAGATCATAACACAATCAAATTAGAGCATCTAGAAATAAAAAAATTTAATTTATTTTTAATATTTACTTTTCTTTAATTTTCAATTCCAAATTCCCTCCCTCCCTTGAGCCTCTCCCCCAAGCAATGAGAAGGTAAGTATCATGATACCATTTTTACATGTGAAGTTATGGAGAATAGATTTCCACATGAGACATGCTGCCAAAAAAATAAAGAAAAATAAAGTGAAAAAAATAGCTTCAATCTGCTGTCAGAGTTTATCATTTTTCTCTCTCAATATGGGTAAGATTTTTCATCATGAGTCCTTTGGAATTGGTATGGATCATCATATTGATCTGAGAAGCTAAGTCTTTCACATTTAATGATGGTTCCAGTACTGTTGTTACTGTATACAATGTTCATTTTGCATCAGTTCACATAAGGCTTTCTGAAAGCATCATGTTCATCATTTAATAGTCCACCAACTTATCATTTTCTACAACACAGCAATATTCCAGCCTTACACTGTCTAGTTATTTTCAATACTCTCAAACAATATTGATTAAAAGAGCTTACATGTAATAGAGTTTCCTTATTTTTCTCTTCTAATTAAATCTATTTTAGCTTTAACTTTGTGATCATAATTACTACTCCTACATTTTTACCCAAATAAATTCTACTCCTGATGTTTATTTTAGGTTTATGTGTATCTCTTATTTCCTATCTCTCCTGACTCCTCTACTTTGCCTGCTTTTACCTGCTACCTTGCCCCACTATAACTTAAATTAACATCCTCCAAGGATTCTTCCCTTATCCTCAGATTCTCATGAATCCAAACATCCTTCTATATCCTCCCTTGCTTATCCTATTCCCTCACACTCCTTCCTTATACTTTCCCCTCCCTGTACCGTTAGCCTTTTATTTCTTTCTGAATGTCGAAGACTTTTAAACCCATATAAAAATATGTATGTATCTACTGTTCCCTCTTTAACTCATTCGAGATGAGAGTAGCATTGCAGAGCTACCAGTCCTCCTCCTCCATCTAGTTCTTCTGTGCCAGTGCTCCCTCTCACACATCATTTGCATAAGATAATTGGTCTATTATCCTTTTCTAAAATGGTTTTATCTTGCAGAATCATATCATTCTCATGTCTGCCCCAATATTTCTTTTGAACTACCCAACTTCTAATAATAATCTTAGATATAGGTTTTATATTTCTACATAAAAAATATCTTTTCTAATTGAGTCCCTTGTAATTAGTCTTTGATATGCACTTTACATTTCTCTTGGATTTTATATGTCAAATCTTCTACTAAGTTCAGGGTTGCTTTTCTTTTTTAACAAAATCCTGAAATTCTGGCTATTTGTAGAATATCCATTTTTTTAATATTCAGGATTATGCTTAAGTTTGCTGAGTATGATATTTTTGGGCACAACCCCAGCTCTTTTGCTCTTCAATATATAGTGTTCCAAGACCTGCAGTCGTTCAGGGTTGCCACTGCTAGGTCTTGTGTGACTCTAGTTGTGGTACCACCACATTTATTTTTTTTTCTTGTTGCTCATTATATTTTATTCTAGAGCATCAGATTTTGTAATTTGACTTTTAGATTCCTGTAGATTTTCATCATAAGATCTCCTTCAAGTGATGATTTGTATATTTTTTTCTATTTCCACTTTCTCCTCTTTCTCTAGTGCTTCAGGACAATTCTCTTTCATTATTTCTTGTATTATTGTATCAAGATTTTTTTATTGATCGTAGCTGTCAGGCAGTCAAATTATTCTTATACTTTCTCTTCTTCAACTATTCTCTAGATCAGTTGTTTTTCTTATGAAATATTTCACATTCTCTTCTATTTTTTCATTCTTTTTATTTTGTTTTATTATTTTCTGGTTTTTGCTGGCTTCCCTTTGCCCAATTCTAACTTTCACAGAGTTGTTTTCTACCTTAAGTTTCTGGATATCCTTTTCTAATTGGTTGTTTTTCTCAGATCGTTCTTATTTTTTTTTTTAATTTCCTCAACCTCTCTCATTTAATTCTTAAAGTATTTTTAAGTGCTTTATGAATTGTTTTTGGGCAAGTCAACATCTGACATTACTCTTCGGGGTAGAACAAGTTTTTTGCTTCAGTATCCTTCTCTACATATGAACCCCCATCTTCCATGTTCCCCCAGTAACTTTTTTCTCACAATTTTATCTGAAATGCTCAAATGAAAAGTTAACATATAGACAATGTAAATGACATACTATGGAAAAAATAACAGAGAACAAACTTAAAGTAAAATCTAAAATAAAGTACACTTAACATATGAAAATACAACATTTACAAGTATTTCATCTTCAGTTTTGATTGACATGATGTGGGGAAATTTGTTCTTAAACAACAATCCTTTCAATCATGATGACTCTTCTAAAGAGATTTCAGCACCGGCACTAAGATTTACACATTCAGTGTGTTTGCGATTGACTTGGTAACCATTTCCAGAGTGTACAGGAGAGATTTGCCACAGAAGAGATCTCAGTGTTAAGACAGCAGTTCCTTTCTGCAATTAGAAAGGATCCCTTAAACTCTACTCATTTGAACACATCCAGTTTACAAATCACAAAACTGTAATATTCTGATTTTAAGGACATTAGTTTTTAACGATAAGGAAAATAGCCATAGCTTCTATTTCTCACTTTAAGTACTGAAATCTCTGGCAATGACATAACTGTCAGTATGACAGCAAATGTTTACAGTAGACCTTAATTCCATCACATTTCCTTTAAAGAACAAATCCAGTAATCTGGGATCATACAAAATGTACCTGAAAAGTGGCATCAATAAACATTGAGTTCTTTTTTCCTTTCATAAAGAAATTGTGTTCACTTTTACCAAGGCACAAACATGCACAATCCAGTATCTTTCAGGATTCAATATTTTAGTCTCTTGGACCACTTGTTCCAAAATACTATTCTACCAGGCTATTGAACTTTTCTAACAAAATGAAATATAATTTCTGACCAGATTGCTGGGAGTATAAACAACCTCAATGATAAAATATGTTCTTAAAAATGTATATGAATAGAGATGAAATATCTCCTATTACTTTGTTTAGAGAACAGTACTTGAAAAGTGTGCTTTTTATCTTTAATGCCTTCACTTTCACATGCAGGACAATGAATAGTCATGGGAAAGACTTGTATGCTATTATGATAGGTTCCATCATAGTCTAGTCATTAAAATGGAATCTCTACATAAGCAAGAAACATCTTCAAGGGGATGGGGAGAAGGGGCAAACATCCCTTCATCAATCTTCCTTGAAGCAGTAAGTACTGTGGATTTGCTTTGGTTAACCATAGGGGAAAATTATGTTTAAAAGTGTTCTGCCCTACGATTTGGGACCCAAAGAATAAGGAATATGAGTATTTTTCCAAATTCTAGTAAACTTTCTGATCCCTACAAACCTGAAAACAAATATGGCACTAAAATTACTTAGCATAAATCAAGGTAGGGTGTGGGGTTGCAGGTGGACATAGTGGAATTGGACTCTGGAGGAGAAGTGAGACTGATGACCTGCACAGCCCTCCCTCATTCAAAACAAAGTCATGTACAAGTCATGTACTCTCTCTGGTAGCATGTTCTTCTTGAGCAATGAAGGATGAACACAATCCTGTGAGTAGATGCCGCTGACTGAAAGGGGACCCAGATAGCTGGGTAACTCAGTTCCTCCTCTGCTCTCAGCCTACCCCTTCTCTTCCTTCTCCTCTCCAAAGGAAGCTAAATTCAGATGGCTAAAAGATGCCCAGTTGACTTGGGTTTTAATGACTACTTTCCTTTCTTTCCCTTCATTTCCCTTCTCCAATGGGCCCTTGACTAAGGCTCTTATGGACCCTCCTAGCTTTGGAGGGATTACCTCAGCCTGATGTCTTTCTTTTCTTGGCCTCATTAACTGGGCCAGGCACATGTTACTTCTTAAACAGGCCTATTCAATGAATGGGCAATACCTCACCCTAAGTGAGTACCTGGAAAGATCCTGGCCTAAAGGGCTCAAGGTTTCCCAGTGCATCCTGGGTCATCTCCAGTCATCCTGAAGAATATCTGGTCACTAGATTCAGATGAATCTGGAGGAAAAGTGAGGCTGGTGACCTGCACAGCCTTCCCTCACTCAAATCAAAATCAAATGCAAGTCATGGCATCATTTCTCTAATGCCATGATCTTCTTCTGCAACAAAAGACAAACAGTGGAATTTGATTTACTAAAATGTCCCAAGAACTATATTTATATTAATAGTAATTCACAGGAATCTTTTCCCCATTTAATTTTAACAGCTTCAAATTAAAAGGGCAAGAGGGAGAAAGTGAATTTTACACACACACACACACACACACACACACACACACACACACGACTGATAAGTAGAATTGTATCTTCTTTCCACTAAGAAAACCTCACTTCATTCCCTAAAGGAAATGATGTAGAATTCTTCCTTATCTTCTCTGTTCTTAGTAGTTTTGTGAATCTAATATGACCACAATTTTTTCCTTATTAGTTTATCAAAGCAAATTTCAAAAGCAGCCTGAAAGAGAGAGCCAGGAATATGTACCTGTACATTTGTACTCTGTATTACTGCAGAAGCATGAATGTAATGATACACAAATTCAATGATGAAACTTTTTGAGCTCCACAGGGATAGATAGATGATGTGAAACTCAGCCCCATGAAGTTACCTAAGATACAACTATGAAGAAAGGTTAACTACCTGTTTCTATTAGCATAGTTACTGATTAATGTCACAAAATATCCTTATTATTCATGCACAAAATGTCTGAGAAAAAAATATCTTGCAGAAAAATAATTAATTGTAAATGAAAAATAATTCCCCCCTTTACTCCCACAAATAATTTCCGCCCCTGGAACTGGGCCATGAAAGGCTACTTAATAATTGTGATGCGTATTGATTTGTGTAACAAAATCAAAAACACAAAAAGTGCATTTTGTGGTTGTAACATTTTCATATGAATAAATCAAAAAACCAGCCTGTAAACCTACAATAAATCTAGAACATACGCTTTTTAACATTTGACCACTTACTGTATCATATACATCTGGTAAAGCATTTTAACAATTTAGGGAGGATTCTATATTTTTAAATTTTGGACTGTACTTCTTGTTTTTAATCTACAAAACTGCATGATGGCTAATTGGAGAGGCTTCCTATCATTCCAGAATTCCTTAAAAGTGAAAAGTCATTTTTACATCACTTTCTTACAAATAACCCCTTTTCATAAACACATGCATTTCCATTTGTCCATAGTAACTTTCAATAGTTGGATTCTTTCCCCTTTGTGTGCTCATTTTTAAAATACGTAGCAGCTTATTTTTTTTTTTTTGTAATCACCTCTAGTCTGGGGGTCAGGGATGGTGCCTCTGGCCTCAGATCCTCCTTCAGTTCTCTCCTTTGGCCTGGAACTGAAAGCAAGATCTCCATTCTCCTGTAAGTGCCTAGGAGTCCTGCCCCACTGCTTCTGAACTCACCAGGAGTGCTGGGATTCCCACTCCTCCAGGGCCATATCTAGGCAGCGTGGCTATGTCTGGAGTTCCTTATCAGCAAAGGTTCCCTCAACCTTCCCTGGCTCGGATACCCAACTCCTCACACCACACTATCTGGGAGGTGAAAGTTCATGTGACTTGGGCCAAGGTTACCTCCCAACCCAGCTAGCCTCAGGGTTTATTGCTTGCTGTTTCAGCAGAACTAGGCTACAGGTGTTTACTCTTCACAGGGACTAACCTTCAGTCCTGAGATTTTTCTGTGGACCTTCTCCTACAGTCCCAGGAGGGCCATTGCTCTGCCTCCACCCTTATTTATTTTCATCATTTTATCTTCACCCTGAGGTGCTCTTTTCTCTTGTGTGAAATCTGGAAAGTTTAGAATTTTATGACCTACTTCCCCATCTTCCCAGAATCCTCTCCTCCAGTGAAACAATTTTTTCCACCACCTGTCTGAAATTGAGTTAGTTCTTCATCAGGCCAGATACAGAGTTCTAATAAATCAGAATAATTAAAAATACTTTTACTATTGTTTCTAAACAATAAAACCTGCAAGTTCTTATGTTCTCTTATATTATCTGGTAACATGCTCAGGAAGAATATTACATTAATTATTTTAATTAAATGGACTATCTTTAAATGTATCTGACTTAACCAAATCATCAGTGTGAGATTCATGCTTTCCAATACCAATCCATAATTTTTGCAAAACACTTATTATACATTTTATTAATTTTTGTTCTTTATTAATATTATTTGATCTTGACTCCTATGTAGTTGTAAGTGACGAAAAGATCTTTCAAGAAATTCATGTTAGCTAATCACTGTCAAATCAGAATTAGGAATTTGGGCAAAATGCATTTATAATCCAGGATAAGCATGATATACTGCAGTCAGAGCTTCCAAAGAACATATATTGCCCTTCTCTGTCCCTTGATTGGTCCAATTCAGATCATTTCAATTTCAAGTTCTTTAGCAACAACTTCTAACTTACTTGGACTTTTAGTCAATTGGTGATACGTACACTTATTAGGAAATGTTTTAAAGATCATTAAGTTCTTTTATCTTAAGACATGAAATTGTCAAATAATTACAATGTCATTTAAATTGTGCCAATTAATGATTTTAGGAATATTTTCGAATACACTGTGGTTATTCCAGACATCTTTCCCAGTATTAAGGACCTGCATCATCAGAACAAAATGAAATGAAGTTCACCTTTAGATTTCATTAGTAAAGGTGCAATCTCTCAAAGTCAAAAGCGATATACTTAAAAAGCACTCTTCTATAGTTAAAGCCAATTCTTTATTTCTGGCTTAAACATTTATTTGGTCATCAGGTTAACTAAACGTCTACCAGCATTTCCAGGTAGCACCAAAGATCAAAGTCTCCTGTACACAATGAATGAGATAAACCTAGCCACCTGCTTTTTTTCTTTTTCATTAATTAATTTTTTGGGTTTTCTACAATGACTTCCATAGGTCTTACATATTTCTCCCTCTCCACTCCCACTCCCTCCCTGAGATGAATTGCAATCTTGCATGGATCCTACACATACGTTCTTATTAAGCATATTTTCACATTAGTCATGTTGCATAGAGGAATTAAAATGAATGGGGAAATATATGAGAAAAAAACAAACCAAAACAAAACATAACACAAGAGAAAATATTCTGCTTCATTCTGCATTCCAATTCCCTAGTTCTTTCTCTTGCTATGGATGCACGTTGCCTCAATGGTCCTTTGAGAATATTTCATGTACTTGCATTGCTGTGAAAGGCTTAGTCTAGCAGAAAAATTTCTCACATTCTGTGGTTGCTATTGTATCCTATATTCTCCTTGCTCTGTTTCTTTCACTCAGCATCGGTTCCTATAAGTCCTTTCAGGTCTCTCTGAAGACTTCTTGTTCACACACACACAATAATATTCCATTACATTCATATACTACAGTTTGTTCAGCCATTCCCTACCTGATGGGGATCCCCTCGATTTTCAGTTCTTGACCACCACAAAGTGAGGTTCTATAAATCTTTTTGACCATGTGGAATCCTTTCCCATTTTTATGATCTCTTTGGGATACAGTCTAAGAAGCAATATTGCTGGGTAAAAGGATTTGCACATTTTTGTAGCCCTCTGAGCATAGTTCCAAATTGCTCTCCAGAATGGTTGGATCAGCTCACAGCTCCACCAAAAATGAATTAGTGTTTCAATTCACCCACATCTTCTCGAACATTTATCTTCTTCCTGTTTTGTCATGATGGCCAATCTGAAATATGTGAGGTGGTACCTCACAGCTGTTTTGATCTGCATGTCTCTAATCAATAAGGATTTTGATCATTTTTTTTCTTATGACTACAGAAAGCTTTAATTTCTTTCTCTGAAAACTACCA
Source organism: Potorous gilbertii (assembly GCA_028658325.1). Taxonomy (NCBI): domain Eukaryota; kingdom Metazoa; phylum Chordata; class Mammalia; order Diprotodontia; family Potoroidae; genus Potorous; species Potorous gilbertii. Next base: position 42,437,324 of record CM053775.1, read on the forward strand.
ATTCATGTCCATTGACCATTTATCAACTTGGGAATGACTGGCATTCTTATAAATTTGACTCATTTCTGTATGTATTTTAGAAATGAGGCTTTTTATCACAGATACTAGCAGCAATACGTCTTTCCCAGTCTTCTACTTCCCTCCTAATCTTGGTTACATTGGATTTGGTTGTACAAAAACTCTTCAATTTAATGTAATCTTAATTATCCATTTTGCACTTGTTCTCTCCTTCTTGTTTGGTCAAAAATTTCTGTATTCTCCACACATCTGACAAATATACCATTCTTTGGCCCGCCAATTTTTTTATAGTATCAACCTTCATACCTAGATCATGTATCCATTTGGACTTTTTTGTTGTGTACAGTGTCAGGTGTTGGTCTATGCTCAGTTTCTGCCACACAGTTTTCCAGTTTTCCAACAATTTTTATCAAAACATGAATTCTTATCCCAGAACCCGGGGTCCTTGAATTTATCAGACTGTAGATTGCTATATTCATTGACTACTGTGTCTTGAGTACGTAACCTATTCAACTGGTCTACCCCTCTATTTCTTAGACACTACCAAGTGCTTTGTATGATGGCTGCTTTGTAATGCAATTTGAGATCTGGTAGAGCTAGGTCACCTTCCCTAGCATTTCTTATCATTAATTCACTTGATATTCTGGACCTTTTATTATTCCAGATGAATTTTGATATTATTTTTTCAGGATCTAGAAAATAATTATCTAGTAGTTTGATTGGTTTGGCACTGAATAAGTAGATTGATTTAAGCAGCATTGTCATTTTTATTATATTGCCTCAGCCTACCCATGAGCAACTGATGTTTTTCCACTTACTTAGATCTGATTTTATTTGTGAGAGAAGGGTTTTGTAATTGTGTTCATAGTGTCCCTGGGTTTGTTTTGGCACATTGACTCCCACATGTTTTATAGCGTCTACTGTAGTTTTAAATGGAATTTATCTTTCTTTCTCTTGCTGCGTGGCTTTGTTACTAAGATATAGAAATGCAGATGATTTATTTGGACTGATTTCGTAGTCTGGAACTTTGCGAAAATTGTTTATTATTTCAAGCAGGTTTTTACGTTTTCTCTGCAATTCTCTAATTATATTAACATACCATGTGGGGAACAATAGCTTAATATCTTCTTCTACTATTGCAATCCCTTCAATTTCTTTTTCTTTCCTTAATGCTAATGCTAAAATTTCTAATACCACATTGAATAATAGTGGTGATAATAGACATCCTTTTCTACCCCTGATATTATGGGAAATGTGTCTAGCTTTGCATATAATTGCTTGCTAATGGTTTTAGGTGGATACTGTTTCTTATTTTATGGAAACCTCCCTTTATTCCTATACTATCCAGGGTTTTCAGTAGGACTGGGTTTTTCATTTATCCAAATTTTTTTCTGCATCTATTGAGATAATCATATGATTTCTACAAGTTTTGTTGATGATATGATTAATAATGCTGATAGTTTTCCTAATACTGAAACAGACCTGCATTCCTGGTATATATGATAATGGATTATTCTCGTGATAAATTGCTGTATTCTTTTTGCTAATATATTATTTAATATTTTTTGCATCTACATCATTAGACAAAAGGATCTATAAGTTTCTGTCTCCCTTTTGGTTCTTTCTGGTTTAGGTACCAGAACCATATTTGTATCAGAAACAGAATTTGTTAGAACTCCTTCCTGACCAATTTTCCTAAATAGTCTATGTATTATTGGAATCAACTAATCTTTAAATGTTTAATAGACTTCACTTGTAAATTCATCTGGCCCTGGAGAATTTTTCTGAGGGAGTTTATTGATGGCTTGTTCAATTTCGTATTCTAAGATGCGGTTATATAAGTATTCAACTTCTTTGTCTGTTATTCTGTGCAATCTATATTGTTTCTTTTTTTTTAATTCTTCCATCTCACTTTAATTATCAAATTTATTGGCATGCAGTTGGGTGAAGTAATTTCTAGTTATTCTTTAATATCTTCCTCGTTGGCAATGAGTTCATCCTTTTCAGCTGTGATATTGGTAGTTTGGTTGTCTTCTTTCTTTTCTTATGTCAAATTGACCGAAGGTTTAGCAATTTTATTGGTTTCCTTATAAAAGAAATTCTTAGTTTTCTTTATTGGTTCAATAGTTTTCTTAATTTCAATTTTCTTAATCCCTCCTTTGGTTATCAGTATTTCTAATTTGATATTTTCTGTGTGATTTTCAATTTGTTGCTTTTCTAGCTTTTTCAGCTGCATGCCCAGTTCATTGATCTCCTCTTTCTCTGTTTTATTCATGTAGGTGTTCAGTGATATAAAACTTACTCCGTCAACTGATTTTGCATCACCCTATAAGTTTTGTATGTTGTCTCATCATTGTCATTCTCGTGAATGAAGTTGTTGATTGTTTCTGTGATTTGTTGTTTAGCTAAAAACTGGATTTTAGTTAGGCAGCAGCTGAGCAAAACCATTTGCTCCGGATTTCTCTATATCAGGACTGCTCCCCTGTTGAGACTAAGTGGCCCAGACACTTGAGGGAGCTCTGCAAAAGTAGCAGTAGTCAACTGACAACTTCAAACCAGCCCGCTCCACCTGTTTTCTTACTTTCTCTTATTCTTCTAAGGTTATCGAAAGACAGTTAGGTCATGCTGGTAGTGCATGTCTCTGTGTTTTCCAAGAACCTTTTTGTAAAGAACTAAAATTGTATGATACCATTTGTTTTTCCATTTCCCAAATATTCCTCTGTATCTTTCCTCTTCCTTTTCCAGAAAACCATCCTTATATGAAAGAATTATAAAGAAAAGATGGAGACAAAATACTCAGAGAAACATTTAGTGCTTTGAAAAACGATCTGACAATATGTGCCATGGTCCACATCCATGGCCTCCTCCCCTAACACCTGAACACACACATACATGCTCTTTCCCACAAATATCTAAGAGTTAGAGTGTGCCCTCTGGTTTTCTTGGGTCAAATGGAAGACAAAGAGAGGGGAGGGGAGGGGAAGGGGGCTGGGAGGAGAGAAGACTAGACGACAGGAGAGGAAAGGAGAGGAGAGGAGAGGAGAGAAGAGGAGAGGACAGAAGAGGAGAGGAGAAAAGAAAAGGAGCCAAAAACCCCAAGTCAACTGGGCATCTTTTGGCCATCCAAGTTTACCTTCCCTTAAAGAGGAAAAGGAAGGGGAGGGGAGACATACAGGAGAGGTGGAGGTGAGTTACCCAGCTAGCATTCAGCCAGCTGTCTCTACTCACAGGATTGTGTTTGTCCTTCATTGTCAGAGAAGTCCATGCCATCAGAGAAATGATGGCATGACTTGCACTTGACTTTGTTTTGGGTGAGTGAGAGCTGTGCAGGTCAGCAGCCTCACTTACCCTCCAGAACCATCTAAATCCAGAGACTGGATATTCCTCAGGATGGCTGGAGACGACCTAGGATTCAGTAGGAGACCTTGGGTCCATTAGCCCAATGTCTTTGTAGGCAGTCACTTAGGGTGAGATAACTCCCATGCAAGTCACGCCATCATTTCTCTGATAGCATGGTCTTCTTTGACAACCAAGGACAAACACAAATCCTTGGGTCAAGTGTTCAAATTTGTCTGTTCCTGCAATGCAGAAGAAGACTGTCTTTTCCTTTTCTTCTTCTGACAGGGGAATCTGATAGCTATGGGTCCAGAACTGAGAAGTCTTGGCTACCCAGCTGATAATCCCTGGCATCTTGACCTTCCATCATAGTGTATTTGATCCACATTCATTCTTAAAGGCAGCTGGTGTTACAGGGATTAAAGCCTTGCACTTGGAGTCATGATGATCTGAGTTCAATTCTGGCCTCAGATACTGTGTGACTCTAGGCCAATCACTTAACCCTTGGTGTCCTCATCAGTAAGAGCAGCCACCTCCCTAGAATACTGTGAGAATCAAGTGAGATAGTATTTGTAAAGTGCTTGGCACAGTTCTTGGCTCATAGTAGGTACATAAAGTGGTCATTTAATCTTTAAAAAATAAACATTATTCAAAATCTGGAAGTCTACATCAGAGGCATCAAGCTGACAGACAACTCTTCAGTGCTGAGAGAAACTGAGTCAGATTAATATACAACACAGACAAGGTTCATTTGTAGTTTTCTAAGTCAATATATAGCCTGTAGAGGTCTGTTTGTATTTGAGTTCCACAAAACCAGTGAACACATATTTGCATATTCCCAGTTTTCTTCCATACCAACATTGCGGGCATGCCTGTATTAATGCTCTTGATTAGCATTTCTTTGAAGTGGTTTCTGAGATCCTTCACCTGTGATAAGGCCATCTTTCCAGATCATTATTTAAAAGGTTATGTATCATTAAAGTAGGTTATGTGCTTTCCTCCTACTCAATGAGAACATTTTGTTCATTACACTCAGTTTCTTTCCCTTGTGGTCCCTCCATTCTTCTGGCATTAGAGAGTCACCAAAGTTTCCCTCTACGTGCTCAATCTAGTTGAAGATCTCAGTGTTCTTGTGATATCCTACACCACCACCTGTTTCTAATTTCTCATAAACATGAAAGCAGCAGACATGGATGGTTGGAGAGCCCAGCTGGAATACAACTCACAGGCTGAAAAATTCTACTAATAATTTGAAGGCTAGAGTTTTTCCCAAACCACATAGATATACCAGAGAAATGTTGAGAAGACATATGCACTGATGGAGATACAAGTGAGCAGGACCAACGAATCTTTAATCAGGCATCTACTATAAGCCAGGAACAGAATCAAAACCACAACATACACAATGATCACAATAATGCAAAGGAAATAATACAGAAAGACATGACCCACTACACTTGGAGTCAGAAGGAGTTAAATGGTAACCCCTTCTCAGACACTTGCTAGTTGAATGACCCTGGAAAACTCATCTCATCTCTCTCTGTCTTAATTTCCTCCTCTGCAAAATGAAAAGGGGGTGTGATGAGTGTCTCTCTCAAAATAAAACTTACAGGAAGGCATAAATTAGGAAGGAAACCTAGACAAGTAGGACAGTTTGAACATTTTGTGTTCAGTTTATTTTATGTGTCAACAGACAATTAAACTCTACATAACAGAGATTCCAGTTTTCATGGCCAATCCTCTCATTCTGTGGCACAATGTATATTTAAGTCCTCA
>CM053775.1:42442953-42455570 GCA_028658325.1 Potorous gilbertii
AAAAAGCTAGCAAACATGATTAAGTTTAATCTTTTTTGTTAATATTTCTACACCACTTTCTTAGGTTTAGAAAATCAACAAAACAATGAAGGTAGCCCAGAGTTTAAGCATTTCCTCTGATTTCTTAGGTGGCAGAGAAGTATTTAAGGATCTCAGGGGAAAGGTCCTAAACTTTGTCACATTTATTCCCAGGGAATATGGCAAGATCATGGCCTGATTGTCTGCCTGGAGAGGAAGGGAAGTTTGGCTTGGCATGGGGTTAGCTAAATAGAGTGGGCTAGGTGATTTTGTGCTTATAAGTGAAGCATTTATTAGTTGTGTGACTTAATCCTATCCACATGGCCATCTCCAAGCCCACTCCCTTTCCAGGCAGGTCCTTCTTTGGGTCTCTTTCCCTTCATCTGAGCAATGTGCATTGTAAGACTTGTATTTTTCACTTTGGAATTAAGGTGAGAGCTCTTACAGGGGTCTTGTGAAAATCAAAAAGAGGCATGTGAAAGGTTCTTTGTTATCCTTAAAAAAATACATAATGATCTGTAGAGTATTCCTTAGTCTTAGAGATTCTCCTAGGAAATTCAATATTTCAAGCATATATTTGGTCTAGAAGCAAACATATGGGCACCTGGCTAGATAGTGATCATTGAGTCCTTGAATAAAATGATGGATTCCACCTCTGTTCCCTCTCCTGATTCAATTCTTTTAGACCCAGCTAGTTTGTATATCCTCTTTTACATACTATTCTGCAGTTAGCTTCTCTCTCTTTCTCTGTCTTTTTCTGTATATACACATACATCTGTACATATACATGTATATGTATATTATATATGCATATACATATGTATAAACATATGGATGTATGAGATTTGTGATATAATTGTTATCACCCATTAGACTGTAGTACCTAGGAATTTAGGTCTGTGCCCAGTTAGCTGCTTAGAGCAAAGAAAGATCTCTCCTTTTGGCTGAGGAACCATTATAATACCAAGCTAATAAGAAGGTAGCTTCAGGGCCAGCAACTCAGGATAAGATTTCCTTGGTAACAGACAAGTCACCATGGCAACCAGAGATAGGTCCTCAGTGATACAGCTTCAACAACACAATTCTTCCTCAGCAAGGCCTCACTCCTGAAGGGTGGGGCTGCAGCCTAGAGCCCATATTGGGATCCTATCCTCCTCCAGAGATTTTCCAGGATTCCCCTGTGCCCCATGCCCACAGGACAAAGAAAAAATAATTAGGTTATGGTGAAATTGAGATGAATTGACCCAAGAGAAGCACATTAAGCATTCCTCCCCCACCAGCCTCCAAGTTCCCAGGAGGGAGGGAAGTACCATCTGACCTGTGACTTCCTAAGACCTATGTTGTCTTTCCCCCTGCTGTAGAGATGTTGTCACATCTCCCTTCAATTAGCAGCTGATGTGGCTTCTGTGCAGTCACTTCAGAAGGAAGAGGGGGGGAGGTGGGCATTGAAAACAACGTGTTTTCTTTCTAGGATCATTTGTAGGTTAGAGAGGTCCAGACTGCGGAGACTCTACTCAGGTTATACTATAAACCTTTCCTATTCTGTCCCTTCAATAGTCATAAAATATGGTCTATGTTAATTCAACCAAGACTTAGAGGGAAAATGGTGCTAAGGAAGGACCTAGGGAGGAGCCCATCCTTGTTGCCTCTCCATCCCAGTGCTTGGGACCATGCCTCATATATAGTACATGTTTAATAAATGTTTATTGATTGATTAATTAAAGTCCAAACCTAGAGGCTTTTCCTCTATATCACAGTAAATGAGTGAAATTTGCAGGTAGAGAGGAGGACAAACATGGCTTAGTATAGGGCTGGCTAGATAGAGTTTTCTAAGGGAATTTGTCCTTACTCACCAAAGAAGAAAACTAGAGGTGATGGGTGGGAGGAAGGGTTCCAAAACTGAAAGGATTAAGTCCCCAACAGCATGGTTTTTGGAGGTTCAGAAGGGTGAGGTCTGAGACAAGTGTGGAATGAAGCGTTTATTAAATACGTGACCTAACCTTAGGCCCAGGGTTATGCAGAAACCAAAATTCTTTCCATGCAAAACATTTCCCTTCTCTGGGCCTCTATTCCTTAATCTTGGCATTGAGCATCATAATACCTGGATATTAGGGTGAAAGTCCTCCCAGGAGGCTTGTGAAAATTGAATGTGGCATATAAAAGGAGAATTATAATCCTGAAAGCTCTTACGATCGGCAGAACATTCCTTAACATTCAGAGATTCTCTTGGAAAATTCAAGCTTTTAGCAAGATTTATGTACACCTGATTAGAAAGTGATCATTGAGTCCTGGCATGGAATGATAGATGGCATGATTCTTTTTCTTCTTCTTCTTCTTCCTACTGGTTCAATCTTATAGGAACCACTGGTTTACATATCTTCTTACACTTATTGTTTTGCACTAGCTTCTATATAAATCTATCTCTGATTTGGCTTGTTTCTTACCCTCAATCTCTCTGCTCTCTGTGTATGTTTCTCTCTGTCTTTCTCTCTGTGTCTCTGTCTCTCAATTAATATCTACGTATGTATGTATACATGAATGTAGGAATTTTGGGATACGTTCATTATTTCCTGTTACATTCTACCCCCTAGGGATTTAAAACTCTGCCTATTTGGCTGCTCAGAGCATAGAGGGGAAGAACCCCCTTTGTCCTTTTGGCTGAGAAATCATCATAACACAGACCTATTGGAAAGGTAACATGTGACCCAGCAACTCAAGATACCAGATTTCCTTGGTAACAGACGAGTCACCAGGGCAACCAGCGATGAGCTCCAGCTAATATTGCTTTCATGGATACTTCGTTCTTCCTCAACAGGCCCTCACAGCCTGAAGGGTGGGGCTGCAGCCTAGAGCCCCTATTGGGATCCTATCCTCTTATAAAGTCTTTGCCTGCATCCCCTCTTCCACTTTCTGACAAAGAAAAGAGAATTAAGATGCGGTCAAATTGGAATGATTTGACACAAAGAGAGGACAGTAATCCTTACAGCACTCCCTCTACCAGCCTCCATGTTTCCAGAAGGGAGGTTGTACCATCTGACCTGTGACTTCCTGACTGAGGCCTATGTTGACTTTTCCCATACTCTAGAGGCTTTGTCACATCTCCCTTCAATTAGCAGTAGACGTAGTTTCTGCATAGTCTCTTCAGAAGGAAGAGAGAGGAAATAGACATTGAAAACATGCTACCTTCTATCTGGAACAGCCCTAGGTGAGGGAGCCCCCAGGATTGCAGAGACTGCTTAGATTACCCTTTAGAACCTCATTTCTCTAAGCTGACCATAAAATATGGTATGTGCTAATTCAGCCAAGACATAGAAGGAAAGCAGGATGAAGGAAAGAATTGGGCAGGAGACCATGCTTGCTACCTCCCAATTTCAATGCTCAGAACACTGTCTGGTCCATAGTAGGTGCTTAAATGTTTTTTTATTGAAATCCAAAAGCAGAGATCTTTCCCCTGTCTCACAGTGAATGGGTGGAATTTGCAAGTAAAGAGATTTGGTGATGGAAGTAAGTACAATTTCTGTACCCCTCAAGTCACACTTTCCAGGCAGATACTTCTTGTGCCAACATCAGCAGTCAGCCTTGTGAACAAGCTTCTCTGTTTCCTAAATTAGAACCCTTCTAGTGCCAAGGCATTTAGTTTCTCAGGAAGCTTATTCTGATTTCTACCAACATGTGGGAATTACTTATGGGAACATCCCAATACAGGAGAAAGCCTTGGGCTCTGCCTGAGCCTAGACTTGTGGGGATGGGCTGCACAGGGCCATCCTCATCTATGGTCCCAGCTTTCTGGCTCAGACCAGTGGAATCTATTTCTGTAATGACTCCTCAGGGATAATTATACCAGAAGCTCTTAATATCTACTGGATGTTGTGATGAGAGACTGTTTTATCCACTGTATCTATATCCCCAGAGCCTAGAGCAGTGCCTGGACCAAGTCAGGTGATAGATAAATGCATATTGACTGATTAGTTGTATCCAGTACTTAGCATCCTAACTACCCTAAGGAGGTTATGCCTTCTGATGACTGGATGACAATGTAGCCTGACCCAATAGAAACTGCTTAAGTTCCCGGTGGAAGCATGTCTAAATCCACTTTTGGGGATGGAGTTCCATCCATGAATTGCTTTCTTTTCTTTTCTTTTTTTCTATAGCCATGTTAATTTTTTAAAAAGCAAGAAAAATAGAGTGAGAAACATTTTTCCATCTGCACTCAGAGTTTTGTAGTTCTCTGGATGTGGAGAGCATTTCTCATCATGGGTGCTTTAAAATTATCTTGGCTAAGTGTCTTAATTAGCGTAACTAAATCACAGACTATTATCATTACAATATTGTTCTTACTGTGTATGTTGTTCTGGTTATGCTCATTTCATTTTGCATCAGTTCATGTAAGTCATTCTGGGTTTTTCTGAAACTGTCCAATGTCATTTCTTTTTTTTTCTTTGTACAATTTATTTGTTTTTAGTTTTCAACATTCACTTTTATAAGATTTTGAATTCTAAATTTTCTCCCCCTACCCAAGACAGCATACAATCTGATATAGTGTATACATGTATGCTCATATTAAACATAGTTCTACATCATTCATCTTGTAAAGAAGAATTGTAACTGAAGGGAAAAACATGAAAAAAGAGAGTAAATAGTATGTTTAAGTCTTCATTCAGACTCCATAATACTTTCTCTGGATGTAAATAGCATTTTCCATCAATTTGGAATTGTCTTAAATCATTGCATTGCTGAGAATAGTTAAGTCTATCAAAAGTACTCATTGCTCAATGTTGCTATTACTGTGTAAAGTCACACATCATTTTTTTAAAGTACAATAGTATTCCACCACAATTATATACTGTAACTTGTTCAGTCATTCCTTAAAATTGATGGATATCCCCTCAATTTCCAATTCTTTGCCACCATAAAAAGAACTGCTATAAATATTTTTTTACGTATAGGTCTTTTCCTTTTTCTTTTTCTTTGATCTCTTTGGGATATAGACTTACATGAACTGATGTAAAGTAAACAGAACCAGAAGAATACAGTACATAGTAACAGCAACATTGTACAATGATCACCTATGATGTACTTAACTCTTGTCAGCAATACAGTGATCCAAGACAATTTTAAAAGTCTCACAATGAAAATTTTATCTACCTCCAGAGAAATAATTGATGGAGGTTGAATGCAGATTAAAGCATAGTACTTTCACTTTTTTCTTGTTCTTTTTTCGTTGTTTCTTCTTTCATCGCATAACTGAGATGGAAATATGTTTTACATAATTGCCCATATATAACCTGTATCAAATTACTTTCTGTCTTAGGGAGGGGGAAGGGAAGAAAGAGGGAAAACTTGAAAATCAAAACGTTATAAAAAACTGTGAAAAAATGTCTTTAGATGTAATTGAACAAATAAAATACTATTAAAACAATATTTATATAAAATCAAGATAGACAGTATCTCTTTATACAATTATCTATTTTTCTTATTTTGTTAATAATGTGGCTTTTCGTATTTGTAATTTTTCTTAATTTTGAATCAGATCAGCATTCCTAGTATAAAAGCAATCTGACCACAGTAAAATCTTTGTAATATACTCTGTCAGTTTCCTTGCCAATATTTTACTCAGCATTTTTGTATTGATATTCATCAGAGAGAATGGTCTATCATATTTTTCTTTGATTTTTCTTACCCTGGCTTTTGATATTTGAAGTCATTTTTTTTTCTTGTGGGAGTTTCTCTATTTTAAGAGGCAATTTAGGTAAAACTGAAGTTAGTCATTCTCAAAAATTTGCTAAAATTCACTTATAAATCCATTTGCTCCTTGGGTTCCTTCTGTACCTCCCCCAACATTTGCAAGGTCATTAATCATTTGTTCAATATCTTTTTGTTCTATTAATCTAGATACTTTATGTTTTGTAAATATTTATACATTTATCAGTATTGTTGGCACCAAATTGAGCAAAATAGTTTCTATTTATACTTTTCCTTTCTTTCATCCTCCTTAGGTCTCTCCCCACTCCAATCCATCCTCCATTCAATCACCCAAGTAATTATCCAAAAGCACAGGTCTGACTATACCAGCACAACCACCCCTCCTCCTCCATACTCATATATACTCAGAAATTTATACTCAATGACTCCCTACTGCCTCCAGGATTAAACACAAAATCCTCTTTGTTATTTAATGCCCTCCCTAATCTAGCCCCTCCCACCTTTCCAGTATCCTTACACCTTACTCCCTTGCATGTATTCTTCAATCCAGTGACACTGGTCTCCTGGCTGTTCTACCACCAAGAAGCTCCATCTCTGACCTTGAGCATTTTCTCTGACTGCCCTCCCTACCTGTAATGCTTTCCCTCCTCCTCTCTGCTTCTTGTCTTCCCAGATTTCCTTCAAGTCCCAACTAAAATCCCATCTTTTACAGGAAACTTTTCCCAAACCTTCTGAATTCTAATGCCTTCTCTCTGTTCATCATTTCCTATTTATCCTGTAGGCAGTTCATTGGTACATATTTGTTTGCTTATTATTATCTCCTCCCTTAGATTGTGAGCACTGAAGTCAGGGACTGACTTTTGCCTCCTTTTCTATCCAAAATTCTTAACACAATAACGGAAATATAGTAGGAACTTATTAAATGTAACTGACTGACAGATCTTCATCCCTTTTTTTCATTAAAAAAGAATTCCTGACAATTTGGTTGTCCTTTAAAAGAAATCAATTAGTTGTTTGTTTTACCCAAATTTTTTTCATTTCTTCATTTATTTTCAGGATTTTTCTTTATGTGCAGTTGTGTTTTTTCTCTATTTCTTTTCCAGTTTTTTTTTTCAGTTTTCTCTTTTATTCATGAATGTATTTGGAAAGATGGATTGTACATAAGGATTTCTTTGCCTGAATCAGAGTTTTGGTATACTGTGTCTTTTTATCAGTTTATTTGACGAAATGATCTTTTTGTTTTTTTCTGATTTATCCTTTGTCCTTTCTGATTTCCAGCTCTGGCGCAGTGCCTGACACGTAGTAGGAGCTCACAAAGTATTGCTTGAGTGCCCGACAGATTTGTTCTGCGGAGGCGACATCCCCGCCCAGTATCAAGATCTGCTTTCCATTGGCTGAATCAAGCGCCGTCTCCAAACGTGACATCACCGATCTCCTCCTTTCTGCGGTTTTCACTTGGGCTGGGGTCTGTGGAAAGGGGCTGCCTGAAGCATCAGCTCCTTCCCCTTCCCGTCCCCCACTCCCCGGCCTGCTCGATCACCGTCGGAGTCCCCAGTGTGTGGAAGGTAAGTAAGGCCCCGCGGCGCGTCCCTTTTACTCCCTTCCTTCCCTCCCCAGAACCCCCAGTAGGGTGTAGGTGTGCACGTTTCCCCCCTCCCCCCGTCCCCTGCCCCCTCGCCAGATTTCTGTCCAGGGCCTTTTGGACTTCACCCATTGATGAATCTGCAGCTGGATGTGCCCAGGCTTCTGTCTGTTTGTGGGGAGGGATGGAGGTCCCCCGGGAACGCTTCTGGTAATTTCCCACCGCTGTTCCACCTTGCCTGCCCCACCCCGCCACATCCCTCACATCCCTTCTGCGCAACGCTACGCAAAAGATGGGACTGGGGGTGGAGGGGGGAGAAGAACCAGATGAAATACCTCTTATTTTGTGCCTTTTCATTTTCAGTCATTTTATTCATCCATTCATTATTATTCCGGACTCAGCAAACGCCCAATCAAATAAACATTTTCATGTACATTATACAACAGAAAAAGGCGATTGTCCATGCACCTGTTGATTTCTGTCATTTACAGCTTAGTTTAAAATATATATATATATATATATATATATATATATATATATATATATATATATATATATATATATATATACACATATAAAAGAAATTAAACCTGTATTTTTTAAAGCTGCCAGTTCTTTCTGGCCTTCCTTCTGCTCTCATCTGTTCAATATATTTTTTTTTTAATTTGCCTTAGAGACTGTCTTTTGTTGTCGTTGTTATTGTTGTTTTCCCTTTTCCCCTACCTCTGTCTTCTCTACCTCTCACATCCCCACCTTATTAAAAAAAAAAAAAAGAAAAGAAAGAAAAAGATAGTCTTTGTGACAAATGTGTTATCTTCAAGCAAGACAAACCCCCATTTTGACTGTGTCTGAAAACGTGCCTTATTCCGTGTCTAGACTCTCTCACCTGTCAAGATGTGGGTCCACTGTTTCATCATCACTCTTCTAAGATCTTAATTGGTCATTGCATTGATCAGAGTTCTGAAGCCTTTCACAAAGATAAACCCCACCTTTTTTAGGCTCACTGAACTGGATGCAGAGCTAATATAGCTTTGTGAGGCCAGCCAGGTATGGACAACTCCCCATCTTACCTACTTAAAAATGCACAAAAGGATGGGTCCTATATAGGATATCTATAATCAATTTAATTGGACTGGGAAGAATAATTCTTTTTTTAAATTTTTTAAAATTTATTTTTACAATCATTTATTATAATTTTCTCCCAGTGGTGAGCCTGAGCCCCTCCTCCCCAATAACAAGGACAATGATAAAACCCTCACAATAAATATGTATATTCTAGCAAACAATTCCTATCTTGACCATGCCCAAACAGGCAGATGTCATTCTGGATTTTCAGTCCATCACCTCTGTGGCAGGAGGTGGGCAGCATGATTCATCTACAGTCCTCTGAACTGTATTACTTAGGGTTCTAAAAGCTTTTAAGTTGTTTTTTCTGTCTCTAATGTTGTTGTCATTATATAAGCTGTTCTAGTCCTGCTCACTTCAATCTGTATCAGATTTTAAGATTTATTCCCAATTTCCTCTGACACTATTTCATTTCTTATGGCACAAGAAAATATTATCCTGCCATTACATTCATAGACCATAATGTATTTAGTTATTTCACCATAGGTGGATACCCCTTAGTTTCCAGCTTTTGGCTATTTCAGTGATCCCTCCCATAAATATTTTTATATGTGTGAGTCCTTTTCCTTTGCTCCTCATGTGGCCTAAGCCCAGTGGTGGTACAGCTGGGCCACAACTGGTAACTTTTGGGGCACAGTTATGACTTGCTTCCCAATATGTCTGGACCAGTTTGCATCTCTACTAGCAATGATTTCTGCGTGCCTATTTTCCTGCAGCTTCTGCAGCATTTGTCATTTTGTTCATTAATAATCAGTAAACATTTATTAAGCACCTACTATGTGCCTGCCACTCTGGTAAGCATTGAGGATACACATACCAAAAAGAAGGACAGTTCCTTTCTCAAGGAATTTATAATCTAGGGAGGAAGATAACACATACACACACACACACACGTGTGTGTGTGTGTGTGTGTGTGGTTTCAATTTTCATCCTTACCACCTAGTCTGATGGCTGGGAGGTAAAACCTCAAAGTTGCTTTAATTCACACTTCTCTAATTATTAGTAACTTAAAATATTTTATCATGTGGAGTGCTGAGATTTCTTCCTTTGAAGCTTACATTTTCATAGCCTTTGACCATTTATCTATTAGTGAATAGTTTGAATTAGTTTGATAAATTTCAATTGATTCTATGTACATGTATGTATTTATGTATACACATATTTACATATATACACATACATATACATACATATGCACTCACATATGTATGTATACACACATACATATATATTATATCGTCTTTGATAGAGAGAATTGCTACAAATCGTTCCACATTAACCTATGTGCCTTCCAATTTTAACTGTACAATATTTACCTGCACAAAAGCTTTTTCAATTTTATACAACTGAAATTATTCATTTTATTTTCTGTGATCATCTGTATAATTTATTTGCTCATGATATGAAAGGTAATTTTTTCCCTTGCTTCTCCAGTTTCTCTATATCCTATAACGCTCTTAGACATAGTGGATCACACATCAGACTCTCTTTTTAAAATGCTACACTTCCATAGAAATTATGCGTCTGACAGCTGTCCTGCTGTTGTGATAGCCTCATGTGGGAGAAGTTAGATGATGTCACTAGAAAAGTCCAGGTGCTCTGTAGTTTCACAGGCATGAGTAGCCTCTCAATACATGATGTGCCCTGGCTACATATATTTACTAAGTCTCTGCCCATTTAGGCAAGTGTCCTGGACACATGTGTTCTATATGTGTGCCTCTTCATGTGTGTACAATGCATATGCCCACTCTTACCATGAAGCTGTGCATATATATATAAATGCAGGTTCAAAATGTTTTATTGTTACTTTTCTAATTATGTCATTTTATTAAATGTCTTTTCTTTTAACTAAAATAGCTAACTAAATAAACATAGAGTATTATAAAATAAAATAAAATAAAATTCTACACAATGTGAACAATGTTGCCACATGGACAGGACTGTATTTTAATGAGACAAAATGCATGTAATTATTGATAGAAAAAATGGTGCACCCAATTCAGTTTCATGATTAAAAATCTCGAGATTCCTGTAATGATAGAGGAGGACACTTATTTGGACCTCAGGATCCCTAGGGAGCTCTACACCATAAATTCATCCAATGATTCTATGCTCATTATAGCAACAGATTTGTACCTAATGGACAGGGTGAATCTCCCACCCTGGTAGAAATTAGATGAAACGAATGCCTCCATTTTACTCAGTGTCTCCTTTTGTTTTAAGAGCGATGTAATTCCTAAGAATGCCTTCAACCTCTTGGATAGAATAGTTGAAAAGAATGGTAAAACATAGTTGTACCGTCCTCAAAGAGCCTGATGGATAATTGATATTATACAGAAATCCTGAATGTATATTTGGGTTTATTTCATATTATGCTATGCTACTAAAGTTGTTCATTTTTTGTTAGTTTTTAGTTGATTTCTTAAGCTGTTATATCATCCAGATAAAGTGATTGTTTTTATCTTTTCTGGTTTCAATTGGAGAGTGGTTTGTTTTTTATCAGTTTGGCTCATTTTAATGCCTTATTTCTACACCATGAATTTGTAGAAAAATATTGGATGGCAATGGCAATAATGGACATCTTTGTCTCACCCTGATCTTATTGAAAAGGCTTCTCGCTAATCCCCATTAAAGATATTTCTCCTCTAAGGTTTAGATATACTTCTTATCATTTTAAGGAAATCTCCAATTATTCCTATGCTTTTCAATATTTTTAAAATAGGAATTGGTATTTTATTTTATCAAAATATTTTTTCAGCATCTATTGAAATAATCATATATGATCTTTGTGAGTTGTCTTAGTAATATGGTCAATTATGTTTTTACTTTTCCTAATATTGAGCTAGGACTGCATTCCTGGCATAAATGCAACCTAACCCTAATACAATATTGCTGTAGCCTCCTTGTTAGTAGTTTATTGAATATTTTCCTATCAATAATCAATATTGAAATTGGTCAATAATTTTCTTTCCCCTTTTGACTACCTGTATTTCATTACCAAATTTTTGTTATAGAAGGGATTTCATAGGATCCTAACTTTGCCACACTTTTCAGTTTGTGTAGTATTGAAATTAATTGTTTAAATTTTTGGGACATTTTATTTTTGTTTCTAGTTTTTTGGTAAATTAAAAACAATTTTAACGTTCATTTTTTTTATTTTGAGTTTCAAATACTCCCTTCCTCCATTCTTTTTTCTAGAAGGCAAGCTGTTGGATAATGATATCCATTATGCATATTTTCATATTAGTCATGTTGCAAAATAAAAAGACAGAAAAATAAAGAAAATAAAAAAATATGGTTTAATCTGTACTCAGAGTTGATCAGTTCTCTCTCCGGAAATAATTAAAAGTGATTTAGAGCACTTTATATAGCTATTGATGGCTTTAATTTTTGCTTCTGAATACTACTTGTTCCTATCTGTTGGAGAATGTTTTTTTTTTTATGTTTGGCTCAGTTTCCTTATGCATAGGTCTGACAGGTGAATTGTTCCATGCTACCCTAATTTGTCTAAATCATTTACACATTTTGATCTTATTTTGGTATATAGTGTGAGTTGTTGGTCTCAGTTTAGTTTCTGCCAAATTGCTTTCCACTTTTCCCAGCAATTTTTGTCAGATATTGAGTTCTTGCCCCCAAAGTTTTGATCTTTGGGTTGCCCAAATACTAGACTACTATGGTCATTTACTATGTATTGTGTACCTGATCTAGTCTCCTGATCCCCAACTCTATTTCGTAACCATTCCCAGATTGTTTTGATAATTACTGCTTTGTAGCACAGTTTGAAATCTGCTCTTGCTAGACAGCCTTCCTTCCCATTTGTTTTATTGTTTTCTTTTATATTCTTGACCTCTTGTTCTTCCAGATTAATTTTACTATTATTTTTTCTACCCCTATAAAATAATTCTTTTTTACTGGTATGGCACTGAATAACTAAATTTACATAGAATTGTTATTTTTGTTATATTGGCTCAGTCTATTCATGAGCAATTAATTAATTAATTAATATTTCTCCAGTTGTTTGGATCTGTCTTTATTTATGTGAATAGTGCTTTGTAGTTGTGTTCATGTAGTTTCTGAGTCTGTCTCACAGATAGACTCCCAAGTACTTTGTACTGAATTGCTGTTTTAAATGGAAGTTCTCTTTCTAGCTCTTCCTGTGGTTCTGTGCATGGCAGCAGAAGGCGGGGGG
>CM053775.1:42472572-42484718 GCA_028658325.1 Potorous gilbertii
GTTTCAAAATTATATAAGAATACTTTGATGTTAATGTAGCAGTTTATGGGACCAAGCTGTTATTTTATTAATTATTAAAATGGACTCAGAAACATATTTGGTTTTTTTTTGAAGAAATTGCAATATTGCAATCAGTTCTCTTAGAAGAGAGTAACTTATGGAATAATTTG
Source organism: Potorous gilbertii (assembly GCA_028658325.1). Taxonomy (NCBI): domain Eukaryota; kingdom Metazoa; phylum Chordata; class Mammalia; order Diprotodontia; family Potoroidae; genus Potorous; species Potorous gilbertii. The sequence continues at coordinate 42,472,743 of CM053775.1, forward strand.
TGTTACACCAATGGAAAAGTCAGTTTTATTTAAGATTGTTATTTAATGTGGAAATAACACTTGCTGTTTCCTATGGTAAAAACATGTTTTATTATCAATAACTTCTTTGATATGTACTGTTTTGAAATTTATTACTGCAATGATCTATACATCCCATCCCAAGTCTTTTGCTACAATTGAAGTTAACTTGGTAACCTTTATGTAAATTCATTTGTGTATTATAGGTCATAGTCTTATAAAAAGTGTACTGTAATATATGTTTTTAAAATGTGAGGAATAGATCCTTATCTGTAAGGGGGAATTGAATAATTGAATTAAATTGAAATGGAATTAAATTAAATGGTATTTAAATTTGGAGGTCTAAAATATTTAGCAATTTAAATATTAAAATTGTAAAGTAAAAAATTGAGAGCAATGTTGAGAAAACAAGATCAAATCAATATACATGTAATTTGGAAGGTTTTAAAAGTTCTGCCTTCTGTGCTACTTAAAATGTTTACTTTGTATTTGAATGTCTTAAGGCTTATCAATATAACAGTAACTCTTTAGCTTGTTAACAATATTTATGTTATGTAAATATTTTAGATAAAAATAGAAACCTCATGGGATATTTATAACCTAAATTCTTTGAAGTTTCAGGTGAACTGTGGGTTCCTAATTTGATGTTCCCCTTATAGTTCTGTTATAGATTAGATCAGAACCATGAGAGTCCAGCTGTTTTCCACCACATGTAATAGATGTTAGAGAAGTCATGTTTGTGACTAGTATGGAAATTTTGCATTAAGATCTGTTTTGTGGAAGATTTTAGCAAAAATATCTAAGGAGTCTTTACAAGTAACTTGGAACCAGAGAGGAAGTCCACTGATGTGGTGCCCTTGAGGCCATGATATTTTCCAGACTGCTCCAAGAAGAGATATGCCAGGGATTATGCAACTACATGGGATGTCTGAGATCCAAGATGAAATGAGTTGATTGAATGGATAGTGGAAAGGGTTATTGCAGCAAGACTTAATGTTTGTTTATATTGATATCTATTCTTGTACCCATTTGGCTTTTATTTTCTGTGTCTGTACACTAAGTTCTCTTGGTTTTCTTGATGCTGTATGATTTCCACTTTGGATGAATCCCTGATCCTGAACATTCTTACTATGACTTGTGCTGTGCTTCATTTATGGTTCTGCTTTTGATTTCATTTTGTTAGAACCATTATTCCTCTTATCTTTAGAACATTAGAACTATCCTCTTTCAACTGTAAGATGTAAAAGTGCCCCAGGTCTCTTGTTAGCTTTCTGTTTATCGACCCTTATCCTTGCGAAGTGTTTTTTTTTTCTTCCCTTCAGCAATCCTTCCCAGGCAATATACACAGGAATGTTTTACAAAGTACACTTTCTACGGTCCTTTGAGCAATGGTGGGGTGAGGGAGAGAATGCTAAGGGATCTCCTGAACTTGTCTTTCTGAGTTGCCATGTTTTCCGGAAACACTGGACCTAGAGTACGCAAGAAACCCCAGACATGTCAAGGATGAAGCCCCCCCTTAACTGACATAATTTGTTGTTTACACCCCAAGCTTGATTCCTTGTGTGTCCTTGGGAGTCAAGACAGGTGCCAATCAGTCTGAGACTACACTGAGAAACTTTCTGCAGCTGTGACCCTTGTCAATAAGCAGACCATCATATGCTACACCATGTTCTAGGAGCTTTGAAGGGAAAAGAATGCTGCTTTTGTCATTTTACTTATTCATGATTTCTCCTCCCCTTTGGGAGGAAATTGGACCTTTTCCCATCCCCTATGACTTGTGCTTTTCTCTGTAACTTAAATACCAAGGCTTGCCCTGCACTACTACACTTCTTGGTATAGGGAGTAGCCACATGCACATCCCTTTCTCTTGTAATTGCTCCAATTACAACACATTTCATGGATTTCGCTGGTTATATTTTTCTTCTGATTTTGTTCATGTTTCACTTTGCTCATTTGCCATTTTCTTTATTTCATTTTTCTCCTGTCATCTTTTTAATGAGAATGGCTAAAGGTTTATCAAGTTCATTATTCTTTTCAAAGAACCAGCCTTTAGTTTTAGATATCATTTCTTTGGAGTCATTAGATATTGTTTCTTTGAAAACAAAAATGTTTTCAGTTTATCTGTTTCCCCTCAATTTTTAATGCCTTTGTGATTATTATAAGCTTTGTTTATTTGTTGACTTTTCAATTTTTTCAATGAATATTCAGTTCATTATTCCTCTTATCTTCTATGTTGTTAATGTGTGTTTGTAAAGATATATGTATTTTTTCCTCCTTAGGACTACTTTATCTGCATTTTGGAAATTTTGTATATTGTTTCATCATCATCATCTTCCTCATTTTTTCCTTGTCATTTGTTCAAATAATTATTTGATTTTTAAAAAATTATTCTTTGAACTCATTATTTAGAATTTCATTTTTAAGTTGCCATTTGGTTCTCTGTCTTTTGTGTGTGCTATCTGAAAGAATTACTATTTTTTAAGTTATTTTCTTGGCAGAGAGGTGAGGGTAGTAAGCTGACAGCAACCTTTTGTCTCCCCTCTCTGTTCCCCAGTTGCCCCTCCAGAGCCCACTGAACAAACATCGCAGCGCCGGATCTTCAACTCACGACTCCCTACTCTGCCGTGATGGCTACTAGCAGCCTTGCCCACAGCCCACTGTACCGGGTCCTGGTCCGGGTGTCTGAGAGCTACCCTAGAATGGAGAGGAAGTTACAAAAGTATTTCCAGAACCCATGGAGGTCCGGGGGAGGCAAGTGCAAGGTCAAAGTCGGTCCTCGAGAAGGCACTTTCTGGGTAGAGTTCTATAAAAGACAAGCCAAGGAAGGTGTGATAGCAAAGAGAGATCATTCTGTGGCAGTTAATGATACATCATATGTGGATGTCTTCATAGAAACAAATGAAGAACCAGGAGAGAACAACACTTTGGAGATAAACCAGCTTTCCTCTCTAAATCAGTCACTCCAAGACAAATCTCCAGATGAGAAGAAACCAGATGAAGGAGGTGGTGCTTGCTCCTCTAATTCCCTCATTCAAAAGGTATTTCTCTATGTGGAGGCCCAGCTGAACTTCAAGCTTTCCAAAGAGCAAAGGGAGGCAATCATTAACCTCTGCCCAAAGCTCAGAATAGAGGGAGACCATGATGGACCTGAGAAAGTAATTGGTGACTATGAAGATATTGAAAAAATTCATCGATTCTTAAATGACAACATCCTGGGAAATGAGCAGAAAGCGAATTTTTCCCACGCAGCCTCAGCAAGAGAAATTGAGCAAGTTGTGCCGAAAAATCTTGATAATCCTGGTCTTCACTCAAATCCAAATGACATAAAAGAAGAAGAGTCTGACCTTATCTCAGTTCCTTCACATTTGTTTGAATATTTCAAATACTTCTTTCCTGAAACTATGGACAAAATAGAAAGTGAGCATCGAGTACGTATCAAAAGTACCGTGTCATATCCTATGGGCAATGTGTGTTTAGACTTCGAGACAAATAAGTCAAGGGACAGAAAAGCAGCTCAAGAAGCTTTCATCAGAGCATTTCAGAGGGAAATCCAGAATGTGACCCGTCAGGATGTTCATTTCACAGATAATAAGCTGGCCCATGATGTCCAGAAAACACTGGCTGATATGTTTAAAGGCCTCCGTATTAAAGCTGAAGGAAAAGTCTTAATCCTCTGGGGAAACCCACAGGATATCTTAGGAGCTCAACATTTCATTGAAGCAAACTTCTCCCGCAAACAACCTCTGGATATGATGGCTTCCCAAAACATGATGAAGAATGGAATTGAGGTTGATACTGTTCACTTGCGTTTTCTGTGCCAAGAATTCAGAGAAATAGAGATGAAATATGGCACTGTAATGGAACTGGTGAACAATCCCCAAACTCGGAAAACCGTCATTGTCTTTAAACCAAAAGACAAAGGCTTAGACCTCTCTGCACAGGCTTATGAAGATTTCATTGACATCTTTCAGATGCTGTTGCCTCAGATTGTCAAAGAGGTAGTTCTTCTGAAACCATTCAACCAAGAAAGAAAGTGTTGGCCTGAAAGGGCATTCTTTGAAGACTTTGAAAGAAGGCACCCCTATGTAAACTTGGAGTGGAATGAACAAGAACTGATACTGACTGGTTTGGCCAAGTATCTTGCAGAAGCAACGAGATATGTTAAGAGATATTTTGGTATTGAAGCTCCTCCTCCCCAGCAGAGACAGGGGCCACCACTCCCCCTTGGTGCGAATTGGAATAGAGACTCCAGGTCCCCCTTGGACAAACTTGGTACTGATTTCAGCATGGCTTTACCCCCCATCAAGGGATTGCCTAGCTGGTGGGACTTAGGAAAAGAGGGCAAAGAGGAAGAGAAGGAGGAGTGTGTCATCTGTATGGAAACCATTCGCCAGAAAGAAGTCCTCCCAAAGTGCAAGCATGTGTTCTGTGCCCCTTGTATCAGAGAGGCCATGAAACATAAGCCAGTGTGCCCTGTGTGCCAGACTTCCTATGGCATCTTGAGAGGAAATCAGCCAGATGGAACAATGACAACCTCTTACAGAACATCTTCACTTCCAGGTTATAATTCCTGTGGCACTATTGTGATTCATTATGACATGCGGGGAGGCATACAGACCGAAGATCATCCCAACCCAGGGAAACGTTACGAAGGAACAAGACGGGTGGCATACCTGCCAAATAATGAAGAAGGAAGGCAGGTTTTGCTTCTCCTCAGAAGAGCTTTTGACCAAAGGCTGATTTTCACAGTAGGACAGTCTCGCACATCAGGAGTCAAGGATGTGATCACTTGGAATGATATTCATCACAAAACTCTGCAATTCGGTGGGCCAGAAAACTTTGGCTACCCTGATCCTGGCTATCTGCAGCGTGTCAAGATGGAACTGAAGGCAAAAGGAATTGAATAAGAGTGCTGACTTCAAGGATTCCTTGAGAACTGGGCTTGCAAAAGCTGTAGGTGTGCAAAGGAATCAAAACAGTAGGCACCATTTAGAGAAAAAGAAAGGAACTTGAGAAGAAAATCATTGCTTAGGAGTCAGTGGGATGAACTGATATCTGCTAACCTGTCTTAATTTCGTGACTTTTTTTCTCATTGAATAAACTGAGAGCCGTGTAGGAATGTAAAAGTTGCTCTAGTGAGAACCCAAAGTGTATCTCTAAGTGCTTTCCTGCCTATTTCCATTTTGCTGTCACCAGGGATGCTGGACTTATGGAACCTTCCACTGTACCATTTGCACAAGGTGATGACGGACCCTCAGATCCATTCACATTATTTGTCATAAGCTGTTGGTAGCCTCATCATTGTTTGCTCCCTTCTAACTGGAATGGTAACCAGGACTATTAAAAAAGTTTGGAAGACATCTTGAAGATTATAGTCCTCAAGTACTGACATGAGTCCTTCACTTCAGAAAGAAACTATCTATCCTGGGGTTTTGGCAAATTTAATGTAAATTAAGCAGTGGGGAAAAGACGTGTCTGTCTTCAGTCAAGTCCACTGAAGTCCAGTTACTTTCAGGAACAAATAGAAAAGCCTGTTTGACATTCAAAGCCCTTCATAACTTTGCCACTGCCTTTTGTGTCCCCAACATGTACTCTGTGATTCAGTGATAATGGCGTCCTTGGCATTCCTTGTGCAAGAAACATTTCTCCAGATTTGCTTTTTCACTGGATATCCACCATGCCTGGAATTCTTTTCCTCTGCTGTACCGCTGACCAGCTTCCCTGACTTCTTTCAAGTCCTACCTAAAATTCCACCTTCTACATGAAGCCTTGCCCAAACCCCCTTTAATGCTAGTGCTTTTCCTGTGTGGATTATCTCCAATTTGTCCTGTATGTAGCTTGTTTGTACATAGTTGTTTGCATATTGTCTTCCCCATTAGACTATGAGCTACTTGAGAGCAGAGACTGCCTTTTGCCTTCTTTCGTATCCCCAGGACTTAGCATATAGTAGGCAGGGTCATTGACCTGAGAATCAGAATTTCCACATTATCGGGCAACTGGCATTGGTTTGTATGCTAAGCTGGTTCTCTGCATTCTTAGATCACCTTTTGGAGTGTACCTTGTGGCAATTGCTCTGTCTAGTCTTAGTGAGACCAGATTCATATCCAAATATTTTCTGACTTTTAACCTTCACAAAATTGCCTTCTCAACATGCCATTGATCTAGGTGTCCCCTCAAAAGTGTAGTTCTAGGACAACAGAGAAAGGCCTATTCATCTCTGAATGAGTCTACCTTTGCTATTTGCTATAAAAACTAAGCAGAAATATTCATTTGGAGCTGTAATGCTGGATCCTGCAGCATTGCTTGGAGAGTGAAAAAGAAACCTGTGAAACATTCCTTTCCCAGTTACAAACAGATTATTGGTGATAATAAAATATCCTATTCCCCTAGTGCAGAAAGTTAAGTGTTGTAGCACAAATGATATCTAGTTGGTTCTTCTTTAAATAGTCAAATCATCTGGACCTGGCTCTATGCTTTTGTTAAGGGACACATCACTTAATGGCTATGTCAGATGCTTCTAATAAAGTGAAAACTGTGTAATGATCAGAAAAAAGTTATTGTTTGTCAAAAATTTATTAACTATTTCTGTGTTTTGACATTTGTTTGCAATATCTCTGTGCCCTAAATTGACATGGTCAATTTTTGTAAAATTTCCATGTGGTGCTGTGAAATGTGTATATTCTTTTGTAGTCCCATTTAGAGGATGCCAGACCTAGTTTCTCCAGCAATTTGTTCAGCTCCTTATTGTCTTCATGTTTATATCTCTATTAAAATCATTTCAAACTGAGAGAGAGATTGATGATTTAGTATGTAAATAAATTCATCTACACTCTTATCTTTTTATGAGGCACAAATCAGCAATTTCCCTCATGTGAGCCAGGAGGATGCTTGAGTCTCAAATGTGGAGAATTCAGGAGACAAAATTATTCGGCACCGAAGTACAAGCTGAAGTCTGGGAGGTATAGTGAATTAAGGTGGACCCATTGGTGGAATAAACAACTTTAAATTTTCCTGCTAATATCTAGGAAAGAGAGTAGGTGAATCACAGGAATGTTTAAATTTAGATAAACTCGATACACAGGTTAACTTTATCTAATTTACCTTCTTCTCTTACCAGTAAAATCAGGTGCTGCTTGGGAACTGCCTCTTTTTGGTAAGTCTTCATTTCTCTAAATGTTCAATGATTGACTATATTGCTTCAATTTGAACTTTAGATGGAGAGTATTGCTTAATGCATGGCCATGGTTTATCCTTGAAATAACTGATTGTAAGGGGTTCAGTTCCTTTTATTAAGCCAGAATCATTCCTAGACCAGACCCACAATACAAGCAAAGTTTCCTTTATACAGTATTGGGTTTTGAGCATAAGGTGAAACTGCCCCTTCCCCTTATCCTCTTCCTGAACCTGAAGCCTCATAGTACCTAAATCAGCCTTTTCCTATTGGAGTTCCAAAAACACCCCGAAAACCCAAAAAACCTCTATGGTGCAGAATATGCATATCATGTTTTAGACAGATGGTCTCTTACTGCTAGATCAACAGGCAAATCAAGTGATTACAAAAAAGCATGATTTTCAATTAAAGGTCCTATCTGAACAGAGGGTTTGAAGAGAGTGAAAAAGTTTTTACTTCTCTTACCACTTCTTCCATTTATTTCCACTTTTTCTTTCTGACTATCCAAATCCTTCTTAAATTTGTTGGAGGTATAATACCCACTTTAAAGATACCAGTAATCCAATTGCTTTGGATACAGTGTTTCTCAAAATCCCATTGAGTATGCTAACTTACCTACTTCAAATGAACCTTCTTCAAGGAACTACAAATCTTACTTTTCATAAATACAAATATTCCACAGACCTGCTATCAATGAACTAAGCTTCCCATATTTCTCCACCATTTTAGTCAATGGAGATCCAGACACGATCTTTACACAACATGCTCTACCATTTTCCAGTTTACAATACCTAGTCTCCAATTTCTTCAGCATTCTTTACTTCCTAAGGCATTGGTTGGTGGAATCTTGGAAAAAAGACTTATTAGAATGGCAGGGTCATTTACCTCATAGAAGATGTCCATAAATACTAACAAAGAGTTTACTTACCACTCCTTCAGTGCCTGAGAATCCTGCCCTGTCAGCCAAATTTTCAGGTTGGAATCAACTTATATGGAGACAATTCTTGAAATAAAATAAAATGTTTGAAAAGAGGAAAAGAGTATCATCCAGAGTATATACATATATAGGCAATCTGCTATCAGTAAATCAATATTATGCACCTACTGAGTGCCAAGCACTTCACTAATCACTGGGGGTACAATAAGAGGCAAAAGACAATCCTTGCCCTCAAGGAGCTTACAATCTAATGGGGGGAAATATCATTCAAACTACAGAATAATTTGTATCTAATTAAGACTGAAGGCACTAGAAAATCTTCCTGTAAAAAATGAGAGTTTAGTTGATCCCTAAAGGAAGTCAAGGAATTCAGTAGGTAGAGCTGAAGAAGTCCAGATAAGTTCCAGGCATGAGGACCAACCAGAGCAAATGCCCCAAAATGGAGTATCCTATTTGTGGAACATTTAGGTGACCAGAATAATGCGTGAGGAGAATGAGAAAAGGTGCAGCCAGTACTAGAAAGGATGAACAGTTAGGGTATTATCTAGGGGCAGCCAGGATTCAGTAATACTTGCATATGGAAGGAGTAGGAGAAGAAATGATTTAGCATTAAGGACAGTTTTTTTTGTGTATGGAACAGGTCTTCCACAAGACACAGGGGAATTGTTGGGTGGTGTGAAAGTTACTTAAGAGTGAGAAGGCTGGGGGGAAGAGGAAAAATAATGTCTGGTAGAGGGTGTGGAATGTGGTTTGGATGATGATCTTCAGGAGTTCAGAATCACTGAGATGAGAAGGGTATGACCAGGTATGAGAATATTCCTCATTGAATGGGAGGCACCACTCCTCTTTCCAGTGGAGGCTGGAGGAAGTGCAGCATGAGATGGGAAGCATACATTCAGATGGTCACATGGGAAACCCTGCTTCCCTAGTCCTCTTCCCTCTGAAGGGTGGGGATTAGGCAGGAAAAGTGTACAGCAAGAAGTGAAAATCACACCTGTGCAAGAAGAATCAAAGTCAGAAGTCCCATTCCCCACCAACTTTCCTCTTCCCTCAAGAAACAGGTACAGCAGGAGATGAAAGGCCTGACATGAAAAGGTAGGTTACTCTTCTTTGCCCCAGAGATTCTCCACACCTTAGTTGTGAGAGCAGGCTGACAGTAGGAGGTAGATATTCCTTGAGCTTGTGCAGATAGAAGTTGTTGGTTTGGGACAGATGGAAGTCTCCTGATCTGGCCTCTTACCACTTTCCTGCAGAGGACCTGCTGTGCCCAGCAGTGGATTGAAGGCCCAAGGTATGGGGAAAGAGGAACATTGTGCTCCTCTTCTCAACTGAAGAAGCTGGTAAAGAGTGGGTAGCAGGAAGTGGTAGATTCCTGTGGAGGGAAAAGTCCTCTAGTGCAGATGAAGATGCCACCTTCCTCTGCCACCTTTCCTCAAAGGACACAATGACTGCTGTATTTAATTTTCCTCTAACTTGTTTTTCTTGTTCCTTGTTCTTTTCATTTCCCTCATTCCTGCATGTGTTGAATGTAAGGAGGAGAAATAGACATTGCAAGTAGCAAAGGATGGCCTAGGTCCAGGTTGGAGTCAAGGGTCAACCATGGATCAGTTTTCTATCTTTATCTTTTTTTGAGTCCCTTATGGTTAACACTATGCCTGCATTTCTTCATCCTCAGGAGTACTCCCAGAAAGAGCTTAACTGTCTACCTCCTGTGCACAAATGTCCTATCACAGCTGGCACTGTTACATTTGAGATGTGAGTTTCCTTCAGGTTCTCTATCTCTTTGCCTGTGAGTCCCTTTAAGTTAACATTATTTCTCTATTTGTGGGTCCTAGGATTATTCCAGTTAAGAGCTCAGCATTTTCTGGACAAATTTCAATTTGAAAAGCTCACTTATTTCAGAAAGGTGAGTTTCCGGAATTGAATTTGCTGAAGAAATTTATAGAGGTGAGGGGGTGGGGGCATCAGTCAGGGCAACTCCAGGCTGGTGTCTCCTGATGAGTCAATGAAATGGTTCCACTGCACTCCTGAATCATCTTGCTTTGCCAGTGCTCCTATGCATCTGTATCAGTAAAAAGAATAACTTGCTTCTATAAGGAAAGTTCTACATTTTGAGTCACTTTTGAGACTCTGAACAAACTGAGATTTGTAATTTTTTTATCCCAATGTTGCAGGAGAGACACCAGAGAATAATAAAGGTTAAGTAACTTGATTACCTTGAGAGGCCTGGTAAGTGGATGAGTTGGGAGGTAAAGTCCAGGCTCAGGCTTTCAGGCCTTGCAGGTCGGGTCTTGACCACCAACTGATTTCAAATGCTTCCTGTCATCTGTTGTTTTTCCTCCCCTGCCACATATGTATTCATTCTTGCCATCATACATTACCCTAACAATTCAGGGTCCATAGAACTAGAACTATAGGTCTTTTCAGTAACTGTTTCCTTGAAAGTCCCTTATCAGACAAGTGAGACCCACAGTTTTCAAAAACCTAATCGGTAGAATGTGTCTGACATATGCACTAGGTTTCCTGTTGGCTGACTCCAGATGTAGCCTCCTGGACATTAGCTTGAGTGTGCCTCTACCTTGGTCATTTGATTCTTTCTTGGCATTTCCCTTCTCTTGACTCCATCAATGGAGGAGACAGGAAAATAAATTTCAAATAGTTGGGAAAATGTATAGGACTACCTACACAGTTACTCTTGCCTTCCATTTTCGTCTAAGCCTGGAGGCTTCACTTCATTTCTGCACTTCCCATTCCTAGGACTGTGTTAACCTGGAAGATTTCAGAAGTCATCCTCATGTTCTTATTGCAGCCATCCCACTTCTTTTTTGAAAGGTGAGTCTCTTTAATTCAGCACAGTAGAAGTCAGCACAGCCTACAGATACTGCCTTAACGTGATGGCCAAATGCTATTCTTGCACTCCAGGAGTACCAGGTATTTTCTTTTCTCTTCATGATTAATCACAATAACAAATGCAACAGAAACAACAAAAATAATACCTCTAAATACAAAAAGAGAAATAATCACCATGAATATATTTTATGGAATACAGTGTATGTGTGTGATTTCCTCTGAGCCAACAACAACCCTCTTATTCCCCTTTTCTAAATAGTGAGACTAAGTGAGTTATTAAAGTCCGAATTGCTATAATGTCTGCCATATTTGTCAAGTCCCCTGTTTGGTTCACTCCAGATTCTGGCCACTGGACACTGCCCCAAGTGTTCCTCTACCTCTACCTCTATTTTATTCTTTTGGGGCATTCCCATTCTTCTGGCTCCATCAAATGATGTCAGCAGGACAAATATTTGCAAGTACTTGGGATTTGAGACAGTTGGGACCATGTGTAAGGCCTCCCATGCATTTAGGCTCACCGTCTCTTTTCTTCTAAATCCCTTTGGCTTCACATAATTTCTATCCATTTCCTTCCTAGGAGGGAGATACCCTGGAAGATTTGAGAAGTGGCTCCCTCATCCATAAATTCCTCAGGCAACCATCCCCCTTCCCTTCTAAATGTAAGTCTCTTCAGTTCTTTCTTTTGAGAAAAATGGATGATGGTTGCCCTTGGGCATGGCATTTGGCCTTTCCTAAAGGGTCTGCCATAATGTTCTGGACAGATTCCTTTCTTCTTCTGCAGCCCTGCCAGATCTTTTCCTTCCTGTTCAGGATTAATCACAATAAGAACAGCAACAAAAAAGCTATAATAATAGTTTCAAGTAGCAAATCTGCAACCAGCACAGCAAATATCATTGAAGGAGTACCGTATGTGTATGTTATCTCCTTTGATCCAACAGCAGACCTCTGATTCTGATGCTCTTTTTAGTCCAACTGACAGAGGAATTAACTGAAGCTAAAA